>JAZGTK010009185.1:0-17500 GCA_036877625.1 Ambastaia sidthimunki | reverse complement strand
ATGTCGCCAACTTGTTCATTCCATGCATAGAAGACTTGGTGCTGTCCTTAAAAATCACGGTGCTCATACAAAATACTAGATGTAGTAGTTTTTGTTGCGGGGTATATTCATTTTTGCTTCAACCAATTTGATTAAAACTGAAGATTTTGTGATCCAAGTTAGATTATTAACCTTAATTTCATGTTATGGAGTTAAAGAAGTGTTCAATAAAACTCAGCCTTGTGAAAAGTTTGGAAATTGTTCTTTTGTTCATTGAGCTACTGATTAAATTCGTACTTTTTAAAGGGGGTGTACTCCAATTTGTCACGCTTTCATTCAGAGCCCCGGCCACATTCCAGCGCCTCATGGACTGGGTCCTACGACCCCATCAGGCATATGCCGCCGCATGCCTAGATGACATCATCATATACAGTAATGACTGGCGGCGGCATATGCGACATCTCCAGGCAGTCTTGAGGTCTCTGCGCGTGACGGGGCTTACGACCAACCCAAAGAAATGTGCAGTTGGACGGGTGGAGGTGCGGTATCTGGGCTTCCACTTGGGACATGGACAGGTGCGTCCCCAAATTGATAAAACCGCAGCGATTGCAACCTGTCCGCGTCCTAAGACCAAAAAGGAGGTGAGACAGTTCTTGGGTCTGGCTGGCTATTATAGACGGTTTGTACCAAATTATTCGGACGTCACCAGCCCCTTGACTGATCTCACTAAAAAGGGAGCTCCAGACCCGGTCCAGTGGACGGAGCCGTGCCAACAGGCTTTTACCCTGGTGAAGGCTGCATTGTGAGGTGGGCCATTATTACACTCTCCTAACTTTGCTCTCCCTTTCATCCTGCAGACGGACGCATCGGACCGAGGGCTGGGAGCAGTCCTGTCCCAACAGGTGGGGATTGAGGAGCGCCCGGTGCTGTATATTAGTCGTAAGCTCTCTATGAGAGACTAAATACAGCACCATAGAGAAGGAATGTTTGGCCATCAAGTGGGCGGTCCTCACTTTTAGATACTACCTGTTGGGACGGGCTTTCACCCTCTGTTCGGACTATGCGCTGCTCCAGTGGCTCCACTGCATGAAAGAGATTAATGCCCAGATCACCCGCTGGTATCTAGCATTACAACCCTTTAAATTTCAGGTGGTCTACAGGCCGGGGGAGCAGATGGCTGTGGCGGACTTCCTCTCCAGAAATGGGGGGGAGTGGGTGCATGCCGGATGGCTCCCCGGCCTGAGTCAGGCGGTGGTTAGTTCATATTGCTACAAAGAACTTTAGAAATTAAATTGAATATTATTCTGTAAGTACTGTATGTAGAGAAAAATATACGGAATGTGCAAGTTATGGAAACTTGGGCTGTTATGGTATCGGATTTTCACTACACGGTTATCACAGTCAAAAGAATTTATGGTAACATTATTATTGTTTTATGTATTGAAATAAAAAATAATGCTATCAGTTTATCTTTTATTTTGTTTATTTCATGTTTTTACACTCACTCATACAATACGGTGTGTAAGTGGGCAGTGTTTGTAACCATTGTGCCTCTTAGGACAAAATGTTAAATGGATGCAATACCACCAGCTACTGTGTTGGAGTGTCAACCAGATTAACACAATATCAGTAATCATAATTATTATGACGTTTTTATCAATGTTGGAATATTGCAACACCCAAAATGCAAACATTATGGTAGATACATTGTAAAATTAATTCTCGATCAATATATTGATATAAAGAAGTTATACGCAAAGGCTTAGATTAAACCAGCAACCTGCAGTACCAAGCACAAGCACTATAAAGTTGTGTTGCTCAGTCCTAGCACAGGCGGCTGAACTATCTGTGGAATGTTGGCAGCCACTGCCCAGCAGCATGAAATTTAGATTCTGCAATTGTCCCCTTTGTGGCAAACACAGAGTTTACCCCTTGCATTCTTGTTATTGTACAGGTCACTGAGGCAGAGGCGGCCAAGTAGAAAATATCCTGCCAGGTTGGAAACAATGGGAAAAGCCACCCCATAAATGTCTCTCCTTCTGTACCGCCCCATTGACTTTCTGATACCCCACCAAGATGTCACTGTTTGACCAGCCCTTTTAAAAAAAAACTTAATTAGCTGAAAGCCCACCGTTGTTCCGAGCGTGTTGGCGTTGAAATAGAAAGGCTGAGAAGTGTTTCTCTCCTCCTCACCTTGCCCTGCTGCTTGCTCTTGACAGAAATTGGTGTTTTCCATCAAAGTGGAACACAAAAAATACAACATTCCTTTCAGTCAGGCTAAAGCACCTGACAAGTGTTTGGTTCTGGAATCTGAGTTTTGTATGTAAAGCCTGAAACCTCACTGCACCTGACTGTAGTGTTGTATGATCAAGTTTAGTTAACTAGAGTTTCCCAGAGTTTAGACAAAACACTCTCTAACCCCAGTGATTAATGTCTCTGTTTTACCATTAGAAATTAAAACAATCAGTTGGTATAAATAAACTCAGGCAGAGTGATCAGTGCTTATTTCACAGCTAATTACCAAGTCACAACATTTAGTTTGACTTTTTTTTATGTGTGAGGACAGAACACAGTTATATTAAGGATAAAAACTAGTACAGCTACATAGAAAACTTGCACGAATATTGTTGTATATATGCATTCCAAAAGGAATTTAGCACTAATACTATGAAAATTATTAATGACTCATTAATAATCATTAGTGAACTCTTTAAGAATGTTTATTGCTGTGCATCTAAGTCAAGTGATACGGTAGCGAGGACAATGGTTTCTTTACATCATTTCTTGTATTCTTTTTAGAGCGGCCCCCTGTTATTTCTTTATCCTCTCGGTTCTTCAAAGACTCAAAACAGATTGATTCTCATGTGAACACAGCTGAAGTGGGGACCCTGCCTTTCCGTTCCTGCTTTGAACTGCTAGATGCCCATTTTCTACTGTTTGTCTGCCTCCACATGAAGATGAACCGTAGCAATCAGAAAACAAACTGGCTTTCATAAGGCCATGTCAAAGGTGAGTGGCAGTCTTTAGTGTCTATCCAAGCAACTTTCCCCCCCCCCTCTGTTAACAGGCCACTGTTTTGAGTGCTGTTTGTTGCCATGGTAATATACCTGGTCGATGTGTATCTTGTCTGTGTGCCAGTAGCCATTAGACACTTTGTCAGGGTGATCAATGGGGTTGGTGCTCTTGTTGCCTTTTTTACCATAGAAATCAGTGCCTAGGAGGGAAACTGTGTTATTCACAGGGGTGGGGGGTGTTTAGCAGCCTTTGCAGAGACCTATACAGATGCAGTTATTGTTAGGATATGGACAGGAAACAAGCAGAGATTAAATTAACTGACTCGTCGTTGTTGCTGATGAGGCCCACCATGGTCATGCCATTGGCGAACTTAATGATGTGGTTCGAGCTGTGGAGCATTGATACACAGTTGTAAGTCAGCAGAGTGAACAACAATGGAATGAGCACACATCCCTGAGGGGCCCCTTTGCTCAGTGTGGTAGTGCTGGAGATGCTGTTCCTGATCCGGACTGACTGAGGTCTCCCGGTCAGGAAGTCCAGGATCCAGTTGCAGAGGGAGGTGTTCAGGCCCAGCAGATTCAGCTTTTCAGTCAGGTGCTGAGGAATGATGGTGTTGAATGCTGAACTCAAGTCAATGAAGAGGATTCGAACATATGTAACTGAAATGTGACCTCTGCATTTAACTTATCCTCTGTGAGGACTGAACACACACTGCAAGTCGTGAACACACACACACCCGGAGCAATGGGCAGCTATCACTGCAGCACCCAGGGAGCAATCGGGGTTAGGTGCCTTCCTTAAGGGCACTTCAGTTGCTACCTGCCGGCGCTGGAATCGAACCAGCAACCTACTGATTACAAGTAGGTTGTAATCAACCTACTTGTAGGTTGTACAAGTAGGTTGTAATTGTGGTCTACTGGTTAACTCCTTAACCAGTAGACCACAACTAAGGGCCAGATGGAGGGTGGTATTGATGGTGTCGTCTGTTGAGTTTAGGGCGGTAAGCGAATTGCAGAGGGTCTAATGAGGGGGGCAGCAGGGTCTTAATCTGCCTCAAGACAAGCCTCTCGAAGCACTCCATGATGACAGGTGTAAGTGCAACGGGATGGTAATCATTGAGGCAGGACACTGGAGACTTCTTTGGCATGGGGACGATGGTGGTGGCCTTGAAGCACATTGGAACTATGGTGCTGCTCAGAGAGATGTTGAAGATGTTTGTGAAAACATCTGCCAGTTGGTCTGCACATCCTCTGAGCACCCTACCAGGAATGTTGTCTGGTCCAGCAGCCTTCCGCGGGTTAACTCTGTGTAGAGTCTTCCTTACATCAGCCGTGGTTAGACACAGCACCTGGTCGTTGGGGGGAGGGGTGGTCTTCCTCGCTGTTACATAAAAAAAAAAAGCATAAAAATCGTTCAGCGCATCTGGAAGGGAGGCATCACTGTCACAGGCAGGTGGTGTCGACCTGTAGTTGGTGATAGTCTGGATGCCCTGCCACTTTCTTTAAGTGTGTGCGTGCTTTTTGTAGGGCTTTTTTTAACAGCCCTCGCTGTTAAAAAAGCAGATTGTGGCTTTGTCGCCTGCCCTGAAGGTGAAGTCTTGGGTTCTCAGCAGCGCACACACCTCTGCAGTCATCCATGGTTTCTGGTTGGAGTGTGTGGTGATGGTCTTGGAGGTGGTGACGTCATCAATGCACTGATATAGCTGGTCACTGATGTCGCATATTCCTCCAAGTTAGTGGAGTGGCCGTCAGTTGCCACTTCCCTAAACATGTGCCAGTCAGCGTGTTTAAAACAGTCCTGAAGAGCAGAGATGGCTCCTGCCGGCCAGGTTTTCACCTGCTTCAGAACCGATTTCGATCGTCTGACGAGTGGTCTGTATGCTGGAATTAGCATAACAGAGATGTGGTCTGAGTAGCCGAGGTGTACTGGCTGGCGATGTTTGTGTAAACAAGATCCAGTGTGGTTAACCCGTCTAGCTGAATGGCGGCTGAGCCATGTCTCTGTAAAAACAAAGACGCAGCAGTCTCTAAACTCACGCCATGTAGTTTGCTGGAGTGGGATGTAATCCAATTTATTGTCCAGGGAGCAGATATTGGAGAGCAGGATGAATGGGAGAGCCAGCCGGCTAGGGTTTATTTTTAGCCTAGCATGGACACCCGCCCTCTTGCCATGCTTAAAGTCAACATAACTTACGTTTTTACCAACAGCTGTCTTTAAGAGCTTTTGTGGATGGAAACATATTTAACCCTTATGTGCCAGACACTCGCTACTGTCTGCAGTGGAGACTATTCACAGTGGCATCAGCCAATTAGTGATTATGATATAAAGCAGGCTCCTAAAGGACTGCAAAGACCTGCTCCCGATTTATTTTCTACAGAACATAAACATCTTTTTAGTATGCCTTGTGAAGTTAAACACAAAGCCTCCTTGGATCACAATGTTTTGTTACTTGTTTTTCACTGGAAGAGGTTTTATGAGGGGGTATGTGCATACTTAATCAATTGGTTTCCAAGTTATTTTGCTCTGGGTGGTTTTACATAAATAATTTTGTGGTTTCAGTGTGTGTATTAGATGGGAATACTTCAGTACAGAAATTCAGTGGCCCCAGAAAGTACTTGAACATGGATGCCACACTTATTAAACCACATATTAAACAATGTGGCATCTACAAACAAATCATGTTACAGCTTGATTCAAAACTAATAAAAATGTTCACTTTAACTTTTAATCAATCAGTCCAGGGTGATGTTTAGGTGGATGCCCTTAAGTTTGCGCAGGTTTCAAAGCAGAGAACCACAATTGTGGACACATTCCACTAATATTTGAAAAGAAAATGTTCATATAACGTTATATAAACGCATTTTTTTTTGCAGTAGAATATCTATTATTTTAGCATATAAAACCAAACAAAGTTCTTTCTGTGAAATGTTTGTGAATCTTTTTTCAAATAAATGCCACTTGTATTTGTATTTTTAAAAAATATATTTTTACGTGTGCATTGAAAATGCAAACCTTTTTGGTCATGGCTCATGGCTTTTATTAAAAAAGCCCTTTCCCCATACTCTAAAATCAATACTGTTTAACAGGGTGGGATATTTTCGCAACTAGTATCCAAATCCACCTTCGTTGCCCAAAACAGAGGGGTCCCTCCAATTCCCACTGTGTGCATTTTAAATCAGCTCTGCAAGATGGCCTCGCATAAGCAGAAAGGTAGAACACAATCCAGTAGAATTAATAATTATTCAGTAGGACGATAGACAGGGTGTAGGCTTACTAGATCACAGTAAGGTGGGGTCAGCATATGCCACAGCTGATAAATTGACTTGCGAGATGTCTCTTCAGATGACTATCAAAGGCGGGCAGGTAAAGAAATGCCCCTTTTGATAGATGAGAACACATGTTGTGCCCTTGACTCTGGGGGAGTAAGAACAAACATTTTAAACAAACAAAGGGCACGCTCATCTTTCACAGCCTATTAATTACACTTGCAACCACAATGGAAGTCTAGAGATCAGAGAGAAAGGCGACAACTTGCTATTGTTAGCACTCAAATAGAATCCAACTGACACATCATAAAATGGCACAAAAATGGTAAGACAGCTCTCGTATATGCACCATGGCAGCCAACTCAGATAAGTATTATACAATGTAAAAATAAGCATTGCATAGCGCTGAGCAAATATTGTCAAAATATGTTTTAATATCAATGTATTAATAGTTCTTGGAAAGGAACAGTATTGTTCAGCTAATGGCTATATTATTTTCACAAATTATCCATTCAAAGAATGAATGAAAGAATGAAAGAATGAAAAAAGATGAATGCTTGTAGCTTAAAAAATCCTATCTTTTTGTCTACTCTTTCTACAATCTTTATATGCATTCTTTAAATTCTGTCTAGCTTAGTTTACAGAATACTGCAGATATTGTAGCTCTTGTATGGCAAATTGCAAAATGGCAAAATTTTGCATGCTGCCAAATTATTAAATGCCTAGACATTCAGAGCAATCTCTTTAATATCTAAACAATTAGAGACCACAATGGTATCACATGGTGAACAAATGGAGCTTACGTTTTGAATTAAAGACCCAACACCAGTCAACATTTAAAACTTTTGCTTATTTAAATTATATGGCATTCAGCAGACATATTTGTCCAAAACAAAAAGTTGTTCTAGGCTGTAACACTCAACAGATGCAAGCATGCATTTTTTACTGCTATAGAGGTGTTTCCTACAAACTCCTACCAATGCCGACAGCACACACAATCTCACACAAATTAACAAGCCAACATGCTTCTCCCAGCCTTTTAAAAAGAACAAGATGTTTACAATGTTCTTTGTCTTTCAGATTAATAATTGCAAGAAACTGTAACCTACCAATGTATCAAAAGACCAGTGTATGGTAATATTTATCCAGTCTCCTAAGAAAACTGTCAGATTAGCAGAAATGTTATTTAGTCACACTTATGTTGAATATTGTAACGGGGTCTGTACAACTTGCCCCCAGGGCTCCTGGTGTTGTCACTGTTGACAATAACTAAAGTGTCAATACAGCAGGGTCTGCCATAGAGCTGACCAGTCCCCACAGTCATAAATCATGTTTTCAGACAGCTCCCCCTAATCCTATTGCATGTAGAACAGCCTGGATCCAGCTCCCCTGAGGGGCTGTAGGTGACAGTCGCTATGGTTATGACGGCCTCTTTAGTGCACTTGGAAACAAAATGGTACACAGTAGGACAGCTTCAGTTATGTGCCAGTTAAGAGTGCTATCTATTTCTGTCATCTACATCAACTTGTCTTAAGTAAATAAACATGTTGTGCATCTTTGTACAGCAGATGTGAACTGTCCTGTTTATAGTAAGATGATCTTTTATTTGAAACCTCTAATTATATAAAGTTGTGTAGAACAAATTTACAACAAACCTTTTCTGAACATTTGCTGCAGGTTAATAAATAAATAGGCACTGTAAACTAAAGACACAGAGTCTGCCTTGTAAACAGATAACATGTCCATTAGTTTATTATAAATTATCCATATGTTATATTGTGAATTGTTACACTTTGTTGCAGATTGTGGCAAACAACGTACTTTAACTGTGACCTATTGTACTGTATTGCTTAATTATAAAATGGACAGTGCTGATGACTCTGAATTGTAACTGAATAAGTTTTTTTTTAAGCTGCTGAAAACACTTATTTGCTAATCACACCTGTGATCTCACAATACAACATTAATAAGCCAAGCTGCTATGCTACTTGAGAACCATAAACATTCTACAATTAGATTAATACTCTATATTGCTTGGTGGAAAAAATAATTTTTAGTGTTTTTCAAATTGCTTTATTATACTGGTAAAAATATATAGGGAGGAGGACAGAAGGCCTGGAGCGCAACTGGCCGTAGAGTCAAGGTGGGCACTTTGGCAACATAACCCGCTCGCAGGTAGAGAAGTGCTTTGGCCAAGCCAGGCGCAAAGTCTAGATAAGTAGGGGCCACAGAAAAGGCCTGAGGTCACCAACTCTCCTCAGAGAGGTGATGGCTAGTAGAAAGGCCACCTTGGCCGACAAATGGAGATCAGAGATCTCTTCAATGGGCTCAAAAGGGGGAGCACAAAAAAGCCTCTAATACTACGGCCAAGTCCCACGGCGGGACTCAAGATCGCACTCGAGGCCTCAGCGCACCACGGAGGAAACGTGTAATAGGGGATGTCTGCCCACTGAACAGTCATCTATAGGGATGTGGTAAGCAGAAAGCGCAGCAACATAAACTTTCAAGGTGGAGTAAGCCAATCCTGCAGAGAGGCACGCCTGCAAGAACTCCAGCACTGTACCAACCGGGCAGTTAACTGGGTCAAGCTGGCGGTCTCTGCACCATGAAGTGAAAAGTTTCCATTTCAGGGAATATAGTTTCCTCGTAGAGGAAGCTCTGGATTGCAGAATGGTCTTAACAACCTCAGTTGAGAGACCAGAAGCTGTGAGTTGCGCCCCCTCAGGGGCCATACCCACAGGTTCCACAGCTCTGGGCGAGGGTGCATGATGGGGAAAAACCTTTGGTCTTGAGCCACCACTGAAGGGGCCTCATGTATAGCAGGCCAAAAGGTATCACATTGGACGCTGCTGCCATGAGGCCTAGCAGTCGTTGAAACTGCTTTACAGTGAGCGACTGGCCTTGTTTGATTCTCGTGACTGTAGCAAGGATCGAGTCTATTCGAGCGGGATACAAATGTGCCCGCATCGTGATTGAATCCCAAACAACACTAAAATAGGTGGTTCTCTGTAGTGGAGAAAGCACACTCTTCTCAGTGTTCAGTCTGAACCCCAGCTCTTTCATGTGGGCGAGAATGACATCTCGATGTCGAATTGCCAACTGCTCCGAAGGGGGCCAAAATCAACCAATCGTCTATATAGTTTAGAATACGGATGCCCTGTAGCTGCAACAGGGCCAGGGCTGCGTCCACGCATTTGGTGAAACTGTGGGGGGAGAGTGCAAGGCCGAAAGGAAGTATTGAAATTTGTAAGCTTCGCCCCTGAAAGCAAACCTCAGGAACTTCCTGTGTTGAGGAAGAATGGGGACATGGAAATAGGCATCCTTTAGATCTATGGTGACAAACCAGTCCTCGGATCTGATCTGGGATATAACCTGTCTCACCGTGAGCATCTTGAACTTCAGTTGTTAAAATTGTTTGTTGTTTGACTGAGCGGTTCAAGAGCCTTAAGTCAAAAATGGGATGCAGTCCTCCACCCCTCTTGGGCACTATGAAGTAGGACTGTCCTACTTCATAGGGACTACCTTGATGTCATACTTCCTCAATAGAGTAACTACTTCTTGCTCCATCACCTGAGCCTGCATAGGCCCCACCAAAGTAGGGAGAACCCCACCAAAAGTAGGTGGGTGACAAATTAACTGGATTCTGTATCCCTGTTCTACAGTATGCAGGACCCATTGAGATACTCCTGGCAGTAGTTTCCATGCTGCCAGGGAGTTCCCCATGGTACCAGCCTCTCGAGGCTGGCCTCTGGCATATTTGCCCTGAGAGAATCGATGCCCTGTAACGAAATAAGTGGCAGGAGGCCTCCGATCTAAACTCTCTAGGGACCTCCATAGAGGTTGCGAGTCTCCTGGAACCTCTACCTTTTGGGGCGGAGACTGGGAGAAATGCTTGTTTGAGGCTGCTGTGCCCTGAAGCACCAAAGGTGGCAGGGTTGACAGCAGAGCCTCCACAGGGCACTAGAGGGCAGCAGGCACCGTATAATGCGGTATATGGTGCGGTATATGGTGTTGCACCCCAGATAGGGCTACCCTCTGAGGCCCTGACCCACAGTAGTCAGGGCTTCTGGCCCGAAATCCTCCTAGAGGCTATGACAGTCCTCAGATCTTGCCTGGAGGACTTCGGGCCTGAGCGCAGTGTCATCTGCTCCCTTAATGGGGGAGAACGGGAGGCGATGCTCTGCTTTTGTGTGTCCTGCATTAATGAGGTGGTACGTGGGCAGGGCTGCTCCCATCTAGCAGCCCCTAGGGATTGAGAGCGGCGAGGGAGGAAGCATTGGAACGCCCCTGCTTGCTTGTGTGCCTCCTGAAACCTGTCGATGACCGTATTGACCGAGTTGCCAAACAAGCCAGAAGGCACAAGCGGGGCGTCCAGGAGAAAGACCCTGTCCTTCTCTTTTAAGTTGGACAGGGTCAGCCTCTCTGCGGCCACCAAGGCTGCCATTGACCCGCCGATGAGACGGGCGTTATTCTTGGTGGCACGCAGGGACAAGTCGGCGGTTCTCCCGTCTGTGATGTATCGCCCCCCCGATTGGACGGATTTGACACGTGATTCAGAGTGCATTAAAGCTGGAGGCATTCCCATAGCGTTTTGATGCAGTTCGAGTTCTTGAAAGGGAAACTCTATATACAATAGTTGTACTTGTAAACATATAATTAAATTAAGAGCAACCTACATTTTTTGTCAAATTCATGTGTCACATATAGGGACATATAAGGTTTAGATAATAGATTCATTGACATGTTAATTTGTGAAAATATTGTTCTATCGCTATTTCTCTTTGCAACAGGTCAATTGTTTACACTTGTAATCCATTCTATAGAGAGAAAGTCATATTTCATATATGATTATGAATTTGAGGCAGAGCCTATCAATAAACATATGAAAATAAAGAACCACCACCAGAGTCAGAAAGTGAACAGTGAACTTTAATAGGCTAAATGAATCATGATGTCTTTAACTAACTGACAGATTACTTAACTGCTTGGATAATACTGTTTTCACACTTGTCAGGGGCCCTCTTGGGACAGTGACACGTCGTCCCATTGCCAGAGCTATTTTTCACTCAATTTAGCTCTAAATAATGGCTAACCTTGGGTTCTCCCTCTGGGCAAGGTTTATACAATGATTAATGGCAAGTGTTTCACTGCCTCTGCCTGTGGGACTGCCCCATCTGCAGAGTGATGTCAGGTAGAATCGGGCTGCCTGCAGGTGTCTGCGTGTGAGTGGCAGCTTCCTTTCGCCTCAGGAGGGCCAACTGGAGGTTTGCATCAGTATCACCAGTCATAGCCTGGTCCACCTTTGCGGTGTTGCGTGATCAGTAGCATCTGCACTTATTGTGTCTGTTTCATAAAAAGCACAATTATTTTCTTTCTGGATCTATATAACTCACCTGTGTGTCTCAAAAAAAAGACAATAATATACATTACTAATTTTAATTCACATCCACAATGTTTAATGTTTAATGGACTTGCATAAAAAAACTTTAGATTAATTAATATTCCTATTCTTAATATTAAGACATTTCAAATATTGTCTTAATGAATTACTTTAAAATTAAATAAAGAATTTATTGAATAAATATTTAACCAGTATTACACTTTCTCTAACTAGATAATATCATAAGTAATCGATAGAGAAAGATGAGTGTTCTAACATTTCCTATTATCATAAACATCTTATGGAGTTTTCTCTTTGCTATCTTTGGCTTCCTCAACGGGTACATATATTTTTTTGTAAAGCTGCTTTTCAGTAAAATTGACTTGACAAAATGTGCTTTTACACTGATTTAGGTGTGTGTTTTACAGCAGACCAGTCTGTCTTCTTCATATTGTTAAAAGGCAAACACCTTCTTATAACAGCACAGATGCTGGTAGGACAGTAATCAGAATAGGACTTTGGACACGTTTACGAGCTCTAGATGTCAGCTTCACTTTGTGTGCTAATCATCTGATATGGCTCTTATAATGATTAATGAGTGTGCTAATCTGGTGTATGGTTGTGGCACAGATAGACACATCACAGAGCCTCTGCTTGGCCGCTTCCAGCTCAGTTTGATTTACTCTGGGTGTGATGCCAACCAGTCAAAGCCAGCAAATCCTAAGCAAACTATTTTAATGCATCAACAAAATAAGAACATTATATTATCATCAACTTCTTTATTACATTAGTCAAGAGAAAGTTTCACGGGATTTATGGTAAAAAAACATTACCTAATCCAAGCTTATAATATGTAGTGACAACTATAAGTAAAATATTTGTTATAAGATACAATATAAGTTGATTATAAACACTATGGTTTTATCCCAACCAGCATGACATAGCAACATTGGCTTAATCAATAACATAAGTTTGAAATGGGACTATCTGTTGGAACAGCTATACTGAACTATATTCAAACTTTTAGTACTATAATTACTTTGGAGGGACCACAATATATAGTGGTTAGTAGATAGTTTAGAACATCTAATAATATGATATGTATATAAACAATATCACTTAACCGTATAATATTAATAATAATTAACCCTTATTAAATTTCTTATTTTGCAACTATAAAATAAGAAAATATTGGCGTTTACAGCATCATAAATCAAAGGTATCCACTGCGCAAGAGCAGCTGGAACATTTGCAAATAATTATAATTATTAATCATGCTGATTTCACACCCTTCAGCTGGGTGCTGGGAGATCTCTGTGGCCAGGCGGCCCTGGCGCCAGAAGCCCACGGACTGGGCCTGTATGTGGAGCTTGGGGACGTGCCGCCACTCTTTGATGATGCCTTGCCACACTGCTGAGCCCCACACAATGGCTCGACAGCAATGCAGCATGGGTCAAACCCAGAGAAAGCATCATCTGAATTCAGTGTATGGCTGAACGATTGATCATTTATCATCATCACAGCTATAGAGAAATGTTGATATGCAGGACAGGATCTATATTTTTTTGAGAATGGCGTTTGTTGTCATTTGTGTCATATTCATATGCTGGACTTTTCGTTAATTGTTACATGTGTCTGCTTCTCTGCCTTAGCAACCACTCAGAACACCTTAGTATCCGCTTGCCAGTGCTCTAGCAACCACACAGAACACTTTCACAACAGCCTAGCAACCTAAGAACACCTTAATAACAATTTAGCAACACCCAAACAACCACTCAAAACACCCTTGCATCCTCTTGCCATTGGTCTAACAACCAACCAGGACACCTTAGCAAACACAGCAACAGCCTAGCAACCACTTAGATCTTTTTCATTTAACTTCTCTGGACAACAACATTGTTGTCTTGAATCAATTGCTGCTGCCTGTGCTTTGCATTGTGGCTAAGTATAGCATAGTATCCATGGTAAAATCACTGTTATTTACAGCCCTGAGTGGTTTATTATCATATTGACACCAGCCACAATTTACATTATCAGTTAATATCATGTTTTATTTCAATTGATTTAATTACATCAGTTTTAAATGGTTTGAAAAACAAACCCGCATAATGCATAATTTTTCAGACACAGATATATTGTTTATATATATTGTTGCAAGGGTAGATGTGTACCCATCTTAATGTGGTCTTAATGTGTTTGGAAGTATTTGTGGTAACTGACAGGCTGGGAAGGCCAGCCATTGGGAAACTGATTCCAATAGACAGGATAGCTCAGGGGTTGCTGTGCTGATTTACCAGATAGTGTTCAGTACTTGTTAGGCACTGCTTTTCACACATAAGACACAAGCGTTTGTCTCTACCATCCATACACATCACAAAAGTGCACAGATTGTGGGCACGTCCAGTCCTGCGCATGCCAACAATGTGGGAAAGAAAAACACAAAGTTTTTACTCTCTTCTGGAACCAAATTACCCATGTTTCTCACATTAGCAATATTTTATTTTCATTAGCAGTTTACACAGTAGTAAATTCTATTTTAATTTCCTAAACCACTCTAGCTTGTAAAAGATGCATTTAGCCTACGCAAGCATTAATAATAAATACCAATGGAACAAGGGGACAATGGGGTTTCAGATATAGTAATACAATACACATGGGTAACTCTTACAAAGAAATGTCTAGGTCACATTTCACCCCTTCCAAAAACAAATAAGTAAATAGAAATGAAGATTTTACTGTAAAAAAATTATTGTAATATAGCGATTTTTGTATTGTTTTATTTATTGTTTAAGAGGAAAATGTGTGCAATTTTAAAGAAAAATCTGAATGGCTTAAATATTTAAATTGTCTTTAAATAAAATTTAAAAAACTATTTTTCTATGGGGTAAATTATAATGGATAAATTATATTATCATAATATATTAATCATTTTTTTATGTTAGATTTACCTATACCCATAAATGAACTTTATTCCTATCACTGTCTAGGAGAAACATTATTATCCAATTTGTCTAAACCCTTTGGCTCAACTGATCTTAGTGAAGATCCCCTGCTGAAATCACTCAGTAGGTGGCACAGAAATAGGCGGAGACTCTCCGGGAGGTCACCTCCTTTTTGACAAAACGTGATGGATGATCTTTGAGCAGCCTCTACCAGACTTTCCCAAATCTTGCATAACAGTGGCAAACAGAGCACCAGGGCTGGCCTGAGAGATAAAAGCCAGCACAGGTATTCAAATGAGCCCTAATGGGCATAGACTGCAGAAGAGCATGTTACTATGACTGTAATGAGTTACTAATAGGAGAAATTCATTTCCTATTTTCCTTGTGGGTAAAGACAGATGGACTTTCTTTGACTGACACATCTGATGGACTGATATAACTAAAATGGAATTAAAGGGTGTACGGCATGCTGTCAGTTATGTGTACTAGAAATCAATCAAGGCGTATTTCTTATCTGAATAACTGTGTCTGCATTATTCCACTTTTAAGTAATTTGATATTGTTAAGATGCTGTTTGTAAAATGAATAGTGCTCATTCTCTGTTGGATGTAATCCTGCACAGATGGGAGATTGTGATGGGGAACCTCTTTGAGATAATACAAGAATTTCTTACTTAAAAATAGTGATATTCTCAGAACAAACTTTTGAAACTTCAAAGCCTGGATTTACGAATAAAAAATATCAATTATTTGTCCCGGTTTTATTACCACAGACAGTTAGTTTGCATGTTACTGAATTTATACTGTGGAGAGTTTCAGGTAAATGTGAACAAACATCACCATCACTGGTCTTGTTTCTCCTCTACAGCAATATAAAATAATCTATTGGTTTGAGAACCAATTTAATACAATTGTCAATCTATTATCAATATTAACTATTAATACATTTTAAATTAATCTGTTATACTTATTTGGTTTAGCATTGACATTTGGGTATTTGTTCGTGAAAACCAGTCACTCCATCATGCCATAGTACAAAGAGACTTCATGCTGCATTGTGCCGGGTGACATATGTGTCTATGCAGCAGTGTGGGCTGCTATGGACAGCAATTTTATGCAGAAGTGTGCCAGCTTGGTCCTTTGTGAGAGCAAAAACCTGCAATAAACAGGCAGGCCTCTGGCTGAGACTCATCACCAGGGGTTTAACACCAGCAGGTAGAACCCAGCCGTGAGACTACTTTACATTAACGGTACTGTAACGGCCTGCTAATGGGATAATAAGGATGTAGCCAGCCCCCCGCCACTCCAGCGGCTCTAGCACAGATGTAGTACCCCCTTCTGCCAGAGCGATGGATCAGAATGAACAAGAGCTTTGATTGACGCCACCATGGTGCATTTCCTCTTTGCACAGTGGAAGTTAGGCTGCTCAGCATGGGATTGCTGTAGCTGGATATCTGTTTGTTAGTCCTTAGAAAATGCCTTCTACCTGAGTTGAACCCAAATGTGACCACCCCAGCAGGTGACAAGTGTGTGGACAACTGGACATTAATCAACAGAAAATTTGGTTACACTGTGCATGAATGGGTGGCCCTAAACATAGACGGACAAAGTCATGAAGTGGACGTCATATACCTAACAAAGAATTACCTTATTTGTTTAAATATTGGTTTGTTTGAGTTTCATATGTATCTACATGTAAAACAGCCCAAATTATTATAGACCTCAGAAATTGAAACAACCAATTATACAGCCAAATTCATCACTTTTGCTGTCACCTTTCTTCCTGCATGTCCATCTCATGGTGAGCAGCTGTTCTATTGCATTTCAGCCTCCAACACAAATAACCCAACATCTGCTGTATTTCCACCAACAGTGGCCTTCCATCCCACCCATATCGTTATACCCTGCACTGCCTTCTGACAGAACATGGTGCATCATTAAAGTACTGCTAAACTGGAGATATATCAAAGTAAACTGAGAGAGAGAGGAAGAGAGAGAGAATATAATGTAATATATATATGTATAGGTATGTAGCAGGGTTCAGAAGTCTGAGACTAATCCAAATGTTTTTATTTTTTAATATTTAATGCACTTTTGTTCTTTGTACAGTATATTATCTGTATAACAATTTGAATAAAAGTTAAACAAAAATGGCATGAAATTCAGAACTTACTAATATTAGTATGTCCCACTTTGTGCATTAAAGACAGTATGCACTTAAGCTGGCATGTACAAAAACTGATGATCAATGTGATCACTGATTTCTTTTTGCATTTAAAAAGAAATCACAATTTTTCAATCTGGTTTTAGATTTTTTTCCCTGTTGTGTATATACCCTATAAGCCCTAACTCAAACCTACTAATACTACAGATTCATGAAATATTTGTACATACACAAATATGTGTACATTTATTAAAAAATACTAATTAATTTCTTAGATTATGTAAATGTATATTATTTAAAAAGATAGTTAGAAATACAAATTCTGAATTATTGTCAGTGGCCACACACACACACATTCCCATCAAAGTCTTTCTTCAGATTAGGTGAGCTCTCAGGAGAGTCACTGGATACAAAACGTTAACATCTGGCATCCATTACAGCCCCAGATCAGTTGTGATTTGTCCATATGATGACTCTGGCCTTGCGAGACAATTGGGGGCTCACATCCTCCCTGCTGCCGACAGACAGCGCTGCTGTCAACTCTGTTTTCACACCAGTGCACAACACACATTATAATTATCTCTGCTGGTCTGAGTCGCACATGCACACACAAAAGCAGACACACACACACAGGAACACATACATAGTGCTTCATGTTGTGACTCCATGTCAATTAACTTCATGCCAAAACAATTTATTTATAAAAATATACAATGGTATACTTTAAATAAACAACGCACCTGTTCCCTAGCTAC
>JAZGTK010009184.1:0-17500 GCA_036877625.1 Ambastaia sidthimunki | reverse complement strand
CTCTTAACACCTCTTTGGCAAGACCCTCCAACAGATTCCCAAAGCCTCTGGGAATCCGCAGGTGTGTGTTGGAAAAAGGAACAGCCATCTTACACAGCACCTAATAGGGAATGAGACACATTCATTAAAATGTCATGCCGTTAACTAGGCAGAATAATTTACAACGCAAAGTTTAATTGAAGTCATTTAAAACTAATTTTCCAGATTATTGCAGAGAAATAACAAATTGAGTTTTATGTCCACAGGACAATTAACGTCACCGCTTGGCATTGCAGACTGTATAAGGGTAAAAGTCACCTAAACAGACCAATTGGCGTTTTAAAATGTGTTTTCTGATTAAAATGAATGTCATAAACTCGTATTTTGTTGCGCTGTTGTATTTACAATATATTTAATAATTTCTCCACGTTAACCGTCGTAAAGTTACTTACCGTTCAAAACTTCAAGATAAATGTTGTCCAGCGTTGCTACGCAACCAAAACACGGTTCCAGCTACGGCAACCGAATAGGGTCATAAAACATTTCTGATTCACATTTTTTTATTAGCATTTATTATACAGCTTTCAGGGGTCAAATTATTACTAGCATAACATAAACATATAACATAAACAAACATATACATGTACACATTTATACATACACAATTTATATAAGTTTTTATAAATGAAAATTATAACAATAAAATTAAGGTAAATAAAACATTTTACATCAATCAGAGTAAAAAAACATAAAGCAAATGACAATATAAAAAATATATATATATTAATGAATAAGTAATTCATTAATTATTCAAGACAGAAGCATGGCAGGCACACAAGTTTACACATGCACACAAAGTTTTTAATTAAAGAGGACAGACATAATTTTACCTCATTTTTTTTAGGAGTTACACAACTATTTGAAGTAACTAACTGAGAGCCTCACAGGAGTAAGTAATTACAGCATATTCTGAGGTTGTGCTTAATTTCCTGGTGACCTCTTTAGAGTGGATGTGCAGTCTGTCAGATGAAGCTTGCTGTAGACCTGCTCTGGCCTCATCTCTCCATCTCTGCACAGATTCAAACAGATTTACACAATCACACATCTCAGGTCCCTTGAAATTAAACAATACACCTGCAAAAGATCTAGGAATTAGAATATATATATTTAATTCTTACAGGTCTTTGGTGTTTTGAAGGGGGATCAAAGGTGCCGGAGAGATTTGGGTTGCTGGAGCCTCTCACAGAGATTACAATGTCAGCATAAGGGACCTCATGGTCACTCTGGGTGTCTGGGGTAAATTAAAAAATATAAAGATATTTGTACAGAATGTAGGGAATAGGAAAGTGTCCACATTTTTAAATGCTAAAATAGATATTTTTAAACATATTTACTAAAATTTAATAATAAAATCACCTTGAGGAACTGGTCTCATCGCCATAGCCTGTCTGGACGCACCACTACAAGAATACACATTTTATTAACATATGCAAAATTTATATTTTGAAAATTTTAGGATAGAAAATTGTGCTTTACCTGTCATGGGTTAAGCTTCCATTTGTATCCATTATCTTACACCTTCTTCTGTAGCACAGATTTATCAGATGGGCCATCAAAACAAACATGGCAGACACAGCAAAAGCTGCAAAGATCTTGGCCCAGATAAATCCATCTATATAGCAAAACAACTGACTTTATAGGCTGTTAATGAAAGTAGGTGTTTGGTTATTTTAATATGTCTTGGAATTGTTAAAAACTCACTAGATGTGATGACCTCTATTTCCACAGTTATGGTCTGACCAGCGCAAGTCCCTTTGGCCTGGCACCCGTAATTTCCACCATCCTCTGCTGTGATCTGGCTCCATTGAACCACAGAGTCATTTTTTGACCAGGGGATTGAACTGCCCTCTCTGATCCACTGACCCTCACAGCGTTTGTTGTCAGGGACAACACAATGAAGTGTAAGTGACGTTCCTGCCATCACTTCTATGCTGGATAATGAAATTAACACCTCTTCCAACTCCATCTGACCTCTGTACATCTTCACTCTCAAAGAAGAACCTAGACCAGTACAATGCTATGGTAACCGATTCTTATGAAATATGAAATTAACTCAGCTTTGGCTTGGGAAACAGAATTCAAAATGTGCAGCAGCTACATGCTTACAAAATTCAGCTTTTAGTTCAGAACATCAAACTCACCTTGTCCTTCAGGAGGAGTTACCGGATCATCAGGTTCATCTATTAAAAGCACAAATTTATTTGTCCAAAAAGAAAATAAATTATTTGCCATTACAGTAAATTACAGCAAATAGCTCTTACCCTGAACTTGCAAAGTTACTAGAAGCTCTGTTTTACGAGGAAGGCCAGGTCGATCGTTCTCTTCAGAGATGCAAGTGTAGTTATAACGGGTCTGCTGCAGAATTAGATGTGGTGTGTACAAGACTGTACTGCACATCACTCCTGATTTAGAATCATTTGACTTCCAGTCACACTCGCTACATGCAGGCGTTTCTTCCCATTTCCACTGACCACGAGTGAAGCCACTGGAGCAATTGTAGGTGCAATTTAAAGTAAACGGCTCCTCTAGTTTTGCCTTCTTAATCTCACGCTGGGGCCTGGTACTCGTACTTGTTACAGTGGCTGTGAAAAGCCAAGTTAACAGACACACATTTATATGTATTGCATTTACAAATATGGATTTACTGTATTTATGGAAAATTACCTTGAAATCCAAGTTTTAAAAGCAACATCACAGGAATCAGAAGCATGTTTGGCTTTCATTTATGAGTTTTTTTCTTTGTTATCCCCATAAATAAATGAAACAAAGGGTAGCTCCTCCCCATGAGGCGGGGCCTCATTTACATAGAGCACCTGTCTCTGGAAAATGTGGTTTACAGAACTGTTGGTGCATTATTATACATGACAGACGTGATTGTGATCTTGTGGTTCTTGAATTGCTTTGCACTTTGATCATTTAGCTAATAAAAATATTTGCAATTCATATTTGGTATCATGGAAAATAAATGTAAGTTAAAATAATGTCATAAACAATAAAGATATATGTGAAAATTTATCAAATGTAACACGTGTAAAGTAACATGTTTTTGAAATGATTCCAAGACTGTTGTTTTGATCTAATAAACATTTTCCACAGATCCAATCAATTTAAATGGAAATAACATCAGTGATTCTAAGAGACGTTCACAGTTTCAGTGTTGATAACATCCATGTTAATGAATCAAAGTGTCTCAACAGTTTGATTAATTCATTAGCTGTTTCGCTGCAGTAAACTAGATCACATTCATGCTCTGCAGTGGAAACTTGGGGTTGCACAGCTGCAGACGTTTCTCTTAAACGTAAGGAAACAGGAAACATCCTGCCTTCATGTTACCCTACAAACCACAGCCACTGCACTGCAATCTATTTAAACCTGTTCCTGTGGGGCTGGTATATTTTAAATGTTTGTGTTCCGTTCAAATGTATGATTGATTTTTGCATGCTTGTTTAGTTAAAATTGTGTTTTATATATAAAAAATAACTGGCAAACAACTCTTCAGATGATGCAATGTGCATAATAAAATCCAATTAAATATAAAGGATGAAATTTAAAAGACATAATGTAACGTAAAATAAAACACAATTAAGTATAAAGAAAATACATTTAAATGAAAAAATATAATAAATATAATGCAATATAAAGAATGAACTAGACAGGAAGACAGAAATTACAAGCAGTCCCATAATTTTATTTGATGTAAATGCATGTAGACGTAAAATATTTATTGTCAAAACATTAATAAATCGGAAGGCAAACAAGATCCTGTACAGTACATGTTTTAAAAAACAGACTGATATTCTAGACAGTGAAGTTCACAGTTCTTCTCAGTAAGTGTATCAATGGCTGCTGAGGGCATTACGTTACATTGGGTTTAAATTTCACTTTCAATTATTGAGGCGTCCCTATTCACTGATGGATTTAAAGGGGCTATAGAGCGACTGAGGACAGTCTGCAGAGATGAAACAGGGAGCTTGAACGCTGTTCAAAATGCACCGATATTGTGTTTTATTTTTCTTGTTTAAAACTTGGAGTAACTTGATACAAATATGGATCGTCTTTGTATCAGGTAAGCATCGGCAGCCTGACATTTAAAACTAACAGCATGTACTGTATACGATAATTGACATGTATTGATTCATTTTTATATGATGTGATGTTGTAGGTGCAGATATAAAACCCGAGAGCCTAATTCACTGTAATCAGACAGAAATATCATGTTCAGAGGGAACCTATTTTTCATCCGGCATCTGTCTTGAATGTCCGGCGGGGCAATTGTGAGTGTATTGAAGTTCTGTTTTAGTAGAATCATTTGTGTAATTGTGTTAAGCCTTAAAAAAGATTCAATTATTTTGTAATACTTGTTTTTCCAGCTGCCCCGGGAATGTTTCTGCACCCAGAAAATGTCCGACTGGCATGTTTAATCCTTATACCGGGAAAAGTAGTGTTCAAGATTGCCAGGTGTCCTACGAAATACATACACTGATTAATAGTTATTAATCATCGTGGACTTTTTCAGTTTAAGAATATAAGTGTTTGTATCTTTTAAAGCCCTGTGCCCCAGGTTTGGTTAGCACAGAAGACCGTGCGGGTTGCAAGCTTTGTCCTGCTGGTTTCTCTTGTGATAGTGCAACAGGTGACCCTACAGCATGTCACTCAGGACAGTATTCTCCAGAAGGACTCACTCAGTGCCTGCCCTGTCCCTTCGGCTTTGTCTGCATAGACGGCTTTCAGATGAAGGTGTGGGCAAACTGTCTGTTTTGTGCTAAACACGAGTGTCTTTTACAGTGTCAGACAGGATCAAAAATTAACCTGAACTCAGGACAAAAATATCACTGAAAAGATTTGAAATAAAACATATAGGTGGACACATAGAGGCAAAAATGTCTCTAAAAGTCTAGGGGTCAAACAATGCTGCTAATAAAAAAGTACATTTTTGACACTGATGCTGTTAAACTCTCACATTAAAAAACTTTGAATAAAATTGGTCTATGAATATTAATAGATTTTCATTCATTCATTCATTCATTCATTATCAGTGTGGAGCAGGGGAAGAACCAAACCTGAACCAGACCGCGTGTGTTGACTGTGCTGAAGGCTATTACTCCACTCTGTGCAGTGCACAGTGTCAGCTATGTCCTGCAGGTAAAACACAGGCTCCCATGTTTAATTCAAATACATCTGATATCTTGTTTTCACCTGCGGGGGGCAAAATAAACATTAACATCAATGTCACAACAGAGAGAATTGCACAGCCCATAACACATACTGTACACACTCCCAAAAACTCACTTGCAGACACAAAAAGTCATCATATATCTCTTAAAATGTCATTTGAAATGCTTCCTAAAGTGTTGCCAATAATGCTGATATGAAATGTTTCATCTTTAAGGAAGTTACTGTCCCCACAAAAAGATGCCTGAACCTCTTTCATGTCCCCTGGGCCACTATTCAGACATCTTAGGCCAGATTGAGTGTAAAAAATGCAATGGTTCGTCAGACTGCAAGAGTTCAGTGACTCCGTCTTGGTCAAGGGGGCAACCTCAGCTGGGTCAAAGGTCAAGACAGCTCATCTCCTGTCCTCCTGGGACATACAGAGATGGAGAGAGATCAGACTGTGCTGTGTGTCCTGTCGGTGGGTGCTATCTCATGTTGAGTTGGTTTGCTTTTTTCCATTAAAAGCTGGGTATCACGTTTTCTATGTATTTTTTACTTTGCAGGACATTACTGTGTCGCTAGTATTGCAATACAATGTCCAGCAGGAACCTATGGACCAAAAGAAGGTCTACAGAGAGAAAGAGATTGTGCTATCTGTCCTGCAGGTACATGTTTTATAGGTTTATTCATTTTCAGGTCCAGAAAGAAAATTTGTTTTCTGTTCTAATGGGGAAGAAAAAAATAAACAAAGCAAATAATGGCCTTAGACTTGCTGCAAGCTTTGACCACTGCCAAAAATGGTCAGGTTCATGTCCTAAAGGCAACTTTACTGTGCTGTGTTGTTTTTTTTTGTAGTTTTGTGAAATATTTAATGCTTATAAGATCTGGACAGAGCCTAGCAAACAATATTTATACAATCAGCAAATCTTATATTTTATTCAGGATCCAGGAATTATTCAAAACATGTGTGCTAAGATGCCTTGTGACTTACAAAAGCAGACTTCATTGTATATGTGGGTCTATTTGTTGATTTGTATGACTGTCATTGGAAAAATGAAAATGGTTTGTTTTACCACAGGGTTTTACTGTTTGGAGGGCACCTCTGGCAGACCGAGCTCTCAGTTTCTGTGCCCACAAGGATATTACTGTGAGGAGGGCACGGGCGTACCGCACGGGTCACCTTGTCCTGCTGGAACTGCAGGGGGACAACTGGGTCAGACAAGTAGAGCAGCTTGCAAGAGATGTGCTGAGGGTCGCTACTGCCCTGCAGGTTAGGACATGAACCCATAACACAGATAACATGCTCAAATACACACACACTTTATCTTTCATGTTTGGTTGCTACTACATAGAAATACTTTGTAAGTTAGGTAGTTAAATGTAATGATTTTATGTTAGTTGGCATCACTGTGTAATTTTTTTCCCTCTAAACCTACATGAAGCTCTGCTGTCAGCTGTTTCCTGACTGTAACATGCTGTTGATTGTGTAGCGTAGAGAATGTGTGATGTGGGCGAGGAGCGGAGAGATGGAAATATTTTTTCTTCCTTTATTCTTTTCTTTTTTTATAAAAATGCGTTTAAGCTGAAACCTTTCCCTCTTTCATTACTTGAAAAATGCCTGTAGTTCACTCATAAATTACAATTCTGAAATAATTTATTTACCTATTTTAAAAATCATTTATTTACCCATTATGTTTTTTCAAACTCAATTTGTGACACATAAAAGCAGTTTTCTTTCTTCTGTTTTCTGCACAATAAAAGCAAACTGCAAAAAATTGCCACTTAAATGACAAAATATCATATTTAAATGTATGTACTGTATGTTTTCTATTTTGCTTTTACTACTTTCCTAATATATCTCTGAAACTTGTCTTGGTTGGTACCGGTAGGTTCTGCAGGGCCTGGTTTGCTCTGTGCTCGGGGGAGGTACTGCCCAGCAGGAACACTAACCGAGATCTTATGCCCACAAGGAACTTTTACCCCACACCAGGGAGCACTGAGTAAGAGCACTTAGTGTCAGAACCATTGAATCACATCTATATAATAGCACCGTTGAGTCTCAATGTTCTTGATCTAAATTACCATAGGTGTGAAGGACTGCTTAAAGTGTCCACCAGGCTTCTATTGCCCAGAGGGAACAAGTGACCCAATGCCCTGTCAGCCAGGCACATTTAACCCTCTGGAGGGGCAGGATGCTTTGACAGACTGCAGGCCCTGCTACCCGGGCAAAGCATGTACCCAAGTAGCATTAAAGTTTCCTGATGTGGATTGTATGCCAGGGTTTGTGCTCTTCACAGCCTTTAGAATTCACTGTATATTGTGTACTTGAAAATCTGCTCAGATGTTTATTTAGCATTATTTTTTTAGGTTTGTATGTCCACCCGGTTCTGCCCAACCAAATGACCCATCCAATGCCTGTCCTCCTGGTACCCTTAGCAACCGCACAGATCTTACTGATCTTTCCCAGTGCCAGCAGTGCCCTGCCCGTTATGCCTGCTTTCGAGGTAACACCCTCTCAGTTTGTGTGTTCCCTCGGATTTAAACCCATGACCTTGGTGTTGCTAACATCATGCTTTAGACGTTTTATTCAGTTATTCTGATGTAAATGGTATACAAACATAAACTATCTTCTCTTTTACAGGCACTGGTGGGGTTCAAAGACCACCACTCCTCTGCTTTCCTGGGCATTACTGCCCTATGGGCACCATGTTTCCCACTCAACACAAGTGTCCTGCTGGCACCTGGAATGACCGGAGTGGGCTGGAGTCAGAGAGCGAGTGTCGGCCATGCCCACGAGGCTGGTACTGCTTAGCAGGAGTGGGTGCCCCATCTGGGAGATGCAACTCTGGACATTATTGTCCTGAGGGTATTGAAGCTTTTCAAAGCACCTGGATGTTTTTTCACCAAACATGGAACAAAACATATGTCATTTAGTCACTCAATGTGCAGTTGTTTGGATATTTTGCTTTACACAGTGATGACATGTCTAGATGACTTAAGTTGTTTTTCCTTGAGATTGGGTCAAATGCAAACTCAGTTCATCTTAAAAACAGACAAAAGATGATCATCCTCATGATAGTTCATCAGTTAGAAAAATAGCAAGACAATGAATGTAGGATGGGTAAATGCCAGCATTACTTCATTTGCTGTCAAAAAACAATTACAATCTTTGCTGTAGAAATTACACCCTGTCACACAGATCTCTGATTAAAAGCTGTTTGTTGTACCTAATTTAATTTTTTAAAACTACTATACTGTTAAATTGAAGCAATGTTCCTTTAAGGCAAGTGTTACTTGGTAGCCATCTTGGAAACACCCCTGGGCAGCTGTTTGATCTCATGAAAAGCATGAACTGATAAAAAGTGAAGCCTAAATGTTTGTGTGAATTAAAGCATATATGTAAATGTTCTGGATTAAAGTAATAGGCTGTAGGCTGTATATACAGTATGTGTTTATCTCTACAGGTACATTGTATGGCACACAGCATCCATGCCCTCCAGGCACCTATAGCACAAAGATGGGTAACGGGGGAAAAGAGGACTGTCAGGTCTGTCCAGAGGGTTACTACTGTAAGGAAGGAGCATCTAAACCCTCCCCCTGTCCACCGTGAGTAGCAGTTCCACCGGCTGTAATGAACAGAGGTGTAAGCTATGTCAAAACTTCAGTGGATTTGATGTTGTCTGTGTGTCCAGGGCTACATTTCGTCGGATGAAGGGGGGGCAAAGAGCAGAGGATTGCTTGGTGTGTCCTGCTGGTTACTTCTGTCCGCATTCAGCCACTATCAGTCCAAAAGTTTGTGGAACAGGAAGTTATTCTGTAAGTGTTGCTGGTTGTTGTATTGTGATACATTGTTATGCTAACATTTAAGTTGTTGTTTTAAGTGATGAATCAATAGCTGATTGGTTGAGTATTGATTATGTATATTTTAAATCTATTTTTCCTTTTTTGAAAAAAAAATTCTGCTACTGTAGGGTGTTAGTGATTATGCAAGTGTTTTGCTACGCGGTTGGTAAAATGTTCTGAATATTTTGAATGTTTTTAGCATTTTGCTGTGTGGTTGTGGTTTCCCAGCTAACAATATTAAAAACATAAAAACATTTCCTTAACATTTTCATTAAGTAACAATAACATTCAAAATTGTATTTTTAATGTTCTAAATGTTGTATCATTGTTAATGCTTGGTTATTAGGACATTATTCAAACAATTTTTATTCTGAACAGTTGTTCCACCAACTACTTAAGAATACAATTTTTGATATGTGATATATAACGTTAAAAAAGGTTCTCCTAACATTAGCCAACCTTCTGAGAGCATTCCCTGTTAGCTGGGTTTTTGTGGTTGGTGGGGCATTGTTAGGTGGTTGTTTGTAGGCCCACCCTGAAGCCTCTTCTGGTCCCTAGATATATCTCACGTCCTTTCTTCAGAGTAAGCTTATAAGATATTTTTGCCTTTTTAATGTCAACCAGGCGAATTAAGTATAAATAATTGTCTTAGCAAGCAACCCTAATTATTGCTGTGGGTGCTACATCTTGAATGCTGCAGAACAGAATTACACCATTTCATTTATCTGTGATCTCTGTGTGTCAGCTAATCTCCTCTGCTGCCTGTCTCTCTTTTTCCTTAGGATGAGGGGTCAGAGAAGTGCCTGCCATGCTTGCCGGGTCACTATTGCAGCAATGAAACCACCAGTGAGGAAGCCATGCTCAGAGTAATGGTCTGTCCTCCGGGTTTTCTCTGCTCACAGGGTCTGGATCGAGAACCTCAGCGCTCAGCAGTTTTCTGCCCAATAGGTTTCTACTGTCCTGGTGGAAGTGTTGTAAGTATCATTTCAGGGTCAGAAACATCATGGCCATCGTTGATCAACATGTCAGATGATCAATGGTTCGAAATGTAGCAATTACTTTCTTTTCTATTATTTACACACTACTCAGGATCCTAATCCTGTACCGTGCCCCAAGGGAACCTACAGTCGACAGCCGGGTCTGCGTGACCCTTCAGACTGCACTAAGTGTCCAGCGGGGAAATACTGCTACACAGAGAATCCACAGGAAGAGCCTATGATTGAACCAGTATGTTTTTTCTATGTAGTGTAAACTGCTACTGTATACTCCTCTGTATATTTTTAGGTTAACCTAAAAATGCTGTTGTTATTTACCTTCAGGTTTAGAAACCTTTGACTGTTTTTGTTGAACGCAAAAGGAAAACAAAATTAAATATTGTGCTGGTCACTCCTTTTTATGCATTTGACACCTAATAAAGCCACTCAACTAATAAAACAACAAATTTTGGTCTGTTTCTCAAAAAAAGCTGTCATGTGGAATCATAACACTTTGAATATAACCCACAAGTCATACGGACTCTTTCTATTATTTTTCTATGGTGCTTTTGTGTTATGGACCCCCAGTCCCCAGTTATCATATGGAAAGGAATGGCCAGTGTGTATGTATGTGTGTATATGGTCTATGTATTAAATGTATTTATCATATATATAAAAATGTATGTATGTGTATATATAAGGACTTTCATTTGTTGGGTGAACTATTTTTTCTTTCAGACAGGAAACTGTCCTGATGGATTCTTCTGTCCTCCTGGTACTGGACATCCAAACTCATTCCCATGTCAGACAGGCTTTTTCAGGAATTACTTGTATGGCCATGGAGGAGACGCTTGTGTAGAGTGTCCTGCTGGACACTTCTGTCCTACCCCAGCCACACACACTCCTACAGTCTGTCCACAGGTAAATATACCTAAAAATGTTGGCATAACATACAGAACGACTTTTAGTCTCTTGCTTGCATCTCTCTTGTATCTCCATCTGTCAGGGTTTCTATTGTATTGAGGGGAGTTCCGCACCAGAGCCATGTGCAGAGGGCACATTTGGGTCCCGGCCAGCCCTGAGTGAAGCAACCCATTGCACCCCTTGTAGTGGGGGGAAATTCTGCATAGGACTGGGCAGAACTGAGCCCACAGGGAACTGTGAGGGAGGATTCTACTGTAGACATGGATCTACGAGTCCAGTATGATTGTTACAATACTCTTTTTTTTTTTTTTTGACTTTTAAAGGTTCCTAATAATAAATATTTCTTCTCCTGACAGACTCCTTCTGATGGTCCTAAAGGGGGTGTTTGTCCTGCAGGCAGTTTCTGTCCACCAGGTTCAGTTCATGCACAGCCCTGTCCTCCAGGAACATATAGTAACAGTACAGGTCTCCAACATGCAGAGCAGTGTGTCAGCTGTCCTCCAGGGTATGACCACAAGAGCAAAATGTAGAATTGTACATGAATATTTTATTGTACATGATGTACATGTATTGTGTATGCGTAAACTTCCCACTTGGGGGCAATAAATTATAATTCTAATAATTTTAATTCTAAAAATCTAATTTAATTTTACTTCTCTCATGCCTATTTTATTTTCTGTAGCTATTATTGCTTAGGAACTAATTCCACATTCCCAACTGGCCTATGCTTTGCGGGGTATTACTGCAGTGGAAGTTCAGCCACCCCTGTCCAGCATGAAGCTGAGGAGGGACACTACACTTTAGAAGGTGCCGTGAGGGCTGAACCCTGCCCACTGGGAACCTTCCAACCAGTACGTCATGACTTAATGACAAATATTTAAAAAAGGAACAAACTTTTTTTTAAATTCAGTTTTGGTCTTATTCAAATATTACTCCTTACTCTTTACACAGGGAAGAGGTTATAATTCATGCATTGAGTGTCAACCAGGGCGACTGTGCAACAAGACAGGTCTGTCCCAGCAGCCCCTGTGCCCACCAGGCCACTTCTGCCCTGCTGGTACTGTAATTCCCCACCCATGCCCTCCTGTAAGTATCTAGCCTTATTTTTAATGTAATACATAAACACAGGATTTTCATATCTGACCTCCTTTATATATGTATATACATATATTAAGGGCACATACACAACAAGTTCAGGGGCAGAGGATTTGGAGCATTGTGGCCCATGTGATGCTGGTCAGTACTGCCACTCTCCTGGATTAACTGCTCCTCAAGGACTCTGTGAACCTGGTGTTTACTGCACCGGTGGATCCCATACAGCCACTCCGGTAACCACAGAGTACATCACACATGCTGATCAGTGGGAGTCAGTCCAAGCCCAACAGTCCAATACTGATTACTCTGCTGTCTGTTTTAACAGATTAGCTCTAGGTATGGTGATATTTGCCCCATGGGTTATTACTGTCCGTCAGGCACCAGACACCCAAAAGAATTCCCCTGCCCTCCTGGAACTTGGAGTAATGCACTGGGGGCTCAAACTGTGTCATCCTGTTGGCTTTGCCCTGCCGGTTTCTTCTGCAATAGCTCTGGCCTCACTCAGCCCACTGGAATATGTGCTCCAGGTGCAAATTTACATAATCTTAAATCTCTAGAGAATTCTGTTTATTGAAAACTAACTAGAGTTCTACACCATTTAGGGTTTTATTGTGCGGGTGGTGCCAAGACTGCCATGCCTGATGATGGAGTAACAGGAAACAGGTGTCCACCGGGCTATTACTGTCCACAAGGCTGCACCTTACCTCTGCACTGCCCTGATGGAACTTATTCAAATAGTTCAGGTACCTACATATCCAATATTTATCAGTTCTGCAGAACGTCTGTCATATGTTAGCTTTGGTGTAACTTCTGGGTGAAATGTTCTAAATTCTATTTTGCATACTACCTATCCTATGTAGTGTGCAACATAGTCTGTATTTGTACTTGTCCATCGCCAGTGAAGTATTTTTTAAATCATCATAACGTAATTATAATTAGTTGCATCTTGTCTGTTTCTTACCTTCAGCTCATACACATGTGCTTCAAACCTTAATAAAGTAAGTTAGATATTTTAAATAACGTTTAAATAACTTCATTGTTGTTAATGTGTGCTGTGAACACAGGTGCTGCTGAATGCAGTGACTGTCCCCTTGGATGGCTGTGTCTGGAGGGGGAGGAGCTCCAGTTGTGTCCGAAGGGACATTACTGCCTGGGGGGCACAGCGGAGGACATCCTCCCCTGCCCTCCAGGCACATACAGCCCCAAAGCAGGACAAAGCCAAGTAGAGCAGTGTTTACTGTGCTCAGCTGGTGAGAGCAGTGCCCCTGCTTTACTTACACCATTGGCAGTATTAATAGCATTGGTCTAGTATTATGTTCATCATACCCACCTATCCTTTTAAGGAATGTATTGTGAAGACTGGGGACTAGTAGAACCCACTGGTCCCTGCCAGGCTGGGTATTTTTGCCTAGCAGGTAATTTGAATTACTTGAACAATGACTGCAATCATAGTTTTTTAATTATGGGATGTTCAAGATGTGGTTTATGAATGCTCACTTGACTTTTACAGGAATAAACTTTCAGAATCCTGATGCTAATATTAGTACTGGGGTGGGTGGGCCGTGTCCCGTGGGTCATTACTGTCCTGAAGGCACAGACTTGCCTTTACCCTGCCCGCTTGGCACATTTTCAAACAGGTAGCATGATGTTAAACATTTATTTACCTTATTAAATAAATATGAAGATGGGTGATAGAATGAAAGGGTTCCATATATGTCTCCATAGTCTTTATGTTACCATGAGCACAAGCTGCACTGTGTGTCCTGCTGGGAAGTTCTGTGGTTCAGTTGGCTTGAGTAGACCATCTGGACCTTGCCAAGAAGGTTTCTTCTGCCCTGCAGGGTCAACATCATCAACAGGTGCATCCATAAAAACAGATCCAACTGTGTTTGTATTACTGTGTCTGTCTGTAACCAATAGGTGTCATTAGGTCATCTGTCTGTATGTATTGTTGTATTGATGACAGTACTGTATTATGATTTATACAGGTTCTGATTCTGAAGGTGGTCTCTGTCCTCAAGCACACTTCTGCCCCACTGGCAGCCCCATGCCTGTTCCCTGCCCTGCGGGTACTTACACCAACCTAACAGGGCAGATTAGGTGCAGTTCATGCAATGCTGGATATTATTGCCCAGAGAGCACCAGCAAATACACACTCTTCCCCTGCCCTCCTGGATTCTACTGCCCTGATGGTAAGAGACAGAAGAAAATACAAAGTATTTAAAAAACTGAAAAATTATAGCATGCGTTTTAAAAATACCTGATAATTTATGAATGGGAATTAGTAATAGTTCAGACAAAAATGAAACTTCTGCCATTATTTATTAACCCTCAAGCTGTTTCAAACTTTTTGAAGGATTTTTCTGTTTTTGCTTCATACAGTACAGTGATGATTCAAAGTCACCATGTTTTTCAAGCTTCACAAAAGACAAATAAATCAAGAAAGTACCACAAAAGCTTGGAATATATCACACTTTATATAACAAGTCAAATGGACAATGTTTACTATGTTTTATGGAGCTTTACTACTACCTTTGTAAATATTCTAAAAAATGTTCTCAAAATAATGGGTTTGGAAGAGTTAGCATACAGGTTTAAAACAACATGAGAGTGTATAAATAAGACACAATTTTTAACTATACCCATAACATGCAATTGAGTATAAAGTAGTACATCTTAAAGTATTAGTTCTCAGTATTATACAGCCCTGATCTTTGCTTACAGGCACAAAGCACGCCACCCAGTTCCCCTGCCCACGAGGCTATTACAACCCTGAGCCGATGACCCACAGCCTGGACAGCTGTCTGCCCTGCCCCCCAGGCCACTACTGTGAGAAAGAGAGACTGTCCACTGTGTCTGGCAAATGTAAAGCTGGTGAGTGCATTGACTGATAGTGTCTGTACTCTGCTCAATATTTATCAATTTTGAAGTGACATGAGGCTAAAAATCATCACACAGGTTGGTTCTGTGTATCTGCTGCCTGGAATGCCCAGCCGTTTGATCTGGATAACTACACTAATGCTAACTGCCTATGCCCTGCATCCTCCACTGGGGGCAGATGCCAGGAAGGGTTCTACTGCCCAGCAGGGAGCTCAGAGCCCCTATCTTGCCCTCCAGGAGCCTTCTGCAATACAACAGGTAACTATCATAATGCAAATAAGTCTGTGTGCACAGTCTCTTCAGTGTGTGCTGTTAATAAAACCCTACTGAAATGATCAGGTCTAGCCCTCCCAAGTGGACCGTGTTCTCCTGGGTATTACTGCACTAGAGAAGCAACTTCATCCAAACCTACAGATGGGATTACAGGAAACATTTGCCCTCCAGGGACCTACTGTGGTAACAATTACTGTTCACATGTTATGTAATTTAAACCAGCCACAGTCTAGGTGTTCATAAATAAACTTAAGATATGTTTCTCCCCAGCTGAAGGCTTCAGCCAACCAGAGCCATGTCCAGCAGGGACTTTCTCCCCAGTAGCAGGTCTAGTAAGCCAGGATCTGTGTCGGCCCTGCAAAGCAGGTTACTACTGTGACACCACAGGTCTTCAGGCTCCTACAGCCCCCTGCAGACAGGGTGAGAAATTGCACAACACTGTACAAAATACAGTCACAAAATAATTCCTGTTTGGGATTATATACTTTAGTACACTATATATGTGTAAAGCAAAAACAAACACTTTACAGACAATGTGCACCTTGTCCTTGTATCTTTTTTGGTAGGTTACTGGTGCCCCCCTGGTCAGACGAATGGCCTAGCTTTGCCATGTCTGGTCGGTCACTACTGTCCCCCAGGAAGTCCTGTCCCAATTCTTTGTCCTTCCGGGACATATCAGGACAAGCAGAATCAGGCGAACTGTGCAATCTGTAAATCAGGCAAGACTGTGCTTTTCCAAAGCACATTGTGTTTTTAGAAATTCATTGGATGACACACTTCCAAATTTCTATTTCTAAAATGATTTTCAGGTTTTTATTGTGATGAGACATTAGGGGCTGCAAATATGTCTGTCCTGCAGCCTTGTCCAAAGGGACATTACTGTCCCCAAGGAACCGGCTATGCCAAGCAATTTCCATGCCCAGCTGGCACCTATAACCCCCATGAGCAACTGGACAGCCAAAGTGCCTGTCTGCTGTGTCCATCAGGACACTTCTGTCCAGATGTGGGACTAGAAGAACCTGCAGGTGAGACTGACGCTCGCCAGTTTTGTCTCTGAAAGAGATATAATAAGAGATAAAGTAATCACAATGATATCTGACCTTTGGATGTCCCATATGCTAGTTTTACAAGCCCCGTGTTTTATGTAACTTGTAGGACTGTGTTTGGCTGGTTTCTGGTGCAAAGAGGGTTCCCTTTCACCCAGCCAGGTTGATGGTCCTTCAGGTGCTGAATGTCCAGTTGGTCATTACTGTCCTAAAGGTGTCTTAAATTTCATCAGCTATGTCTTATGTCACATTTGTACAGTTGATAATATCAGGATGGGGTTTAAAATAGGAATATTGGAATATACATTTTACACATTTTTACTGTAGGCACTGTCAGTCCTGTGCCCTGTCCAGTGGGTACGTGGTCTAACAGCACAAAACTCAAAAGTCTTCAGGATTGCCAGCCGTGCCCTGGAGGGTTTTACTGTGCTTCTACTGGACTTACTGAGCCCACTGGACTCTGTTCTAATGGGTATGAACCGGACTGTATGCATTTTGTTACTGTAACACAGATGCCCAGTTTAACCAGCATGCTATTGTATCATATTTTCCTTAAAGGTTTTATTGTACTGAGAAAGCAGAGACACCCACTCCCACGGATGGGATCTCAGGCCATGTCTGCCCTGAGGGTCATTACTGTCCTCCTGGAGCCACTCTACCTGTGCCATGTGATCCAGGGACCTTCATTACTGTCCCTCAGGCCTCTCAGTGTTGGCCCTGCACAGCTGGCTGGTACTGTGTGGATGGGGCCCGGTTGCTGTGCCCAGCTGGTTGGTTCTTTGCCTTCTCATTGGCAATGTTACACTACTGTACTGCTTGCTGGATACTGTGCAGTATATACTACACACTGTCTATAGCTTTTCTAAAAAAATAATATCATTAAAGATTACCTCATCAATGTTTCATCATGTTTTCATTGTAGCGTGCAGTGTCTGGTCTATCATCTTATAAATAAAAATGGCTGTTTTTTTTAAGTTAGGGTAAAAACTCCTGACTTCTACTTTCAGCTATTCAGCTATAAGTTTTTAGTAGTTGTATAACACACCCATGAAACTTAGTACCACACAATGGGAGACATTACACAAACACATTGATAGATTTCATGTAATTCAAAATCTTTTTGTTACAGATTATTTGTTTGTCCATAGGTTTCTATTGTCCTGAGGGAACAGGGTATGACTGGAGACCCTGTCCAGCAGGCACATACAGCCCTGATTCTGGCCTGAGCTCCATCTCTCAGTGTAGAGAATGTGACAGAGGACACTACTGCTC
>JAZGTK010009183.1:0-17503 GCA_036877625.1 Ambastaia sidthimunki | reverse complement strand
TCTGCACACAGAACAGACAGCCATCAATTACCCAGAGATCAGCACACACACCTCACTCACACATCCGCTCAAAACCCTGACAGTGAAATGTTTTAAGGCACCTACATTTTGATTTGTTGAACAATGTTTGTGATTCCCATACATGCATTTGTGTTATCTAGTTATTTTTATTATTTTCTTGTCTATTCATGTCAAGAAGCAGCACTGAGCAGAGTTTAATTCACACTCATCTAACCTGCATGTCTTTGGACTGTGGAAGAAAACCGGATCCTGGAAGAAAAATCAACACTGACACAAAGTTCTTTCCTAATTTGATGAACCAGCCCCACAACAACTGCCAGATCACCCTTACACAGCACTTTATACAAGACTGATCGTGTCCATGCAGCTTCAGAAAAATACACAGGAAAGCAGTGATGAATAGAAGCAAACAAGCGCACAGTGTCATCATTTAATGTAAGTGATTGTGTGTAATCTGTACATGGCAATCGTGATGATCATCAGCCCCTCTTTAGATACTTAATCAAAATCTGTTCACGTCTTCTGTACGTGACCCTCTTTCATCACACCTTACTGACATCACACCTTTCCCTCTTCTGATTAAAATCTGGGGAAATGGGGTCTAAACAAAAGGACACGCCCCCCGTGAGTGGGAGACACAGAGCGCGCGGCCGCCCAGCGGAGCGTGAGCGCTTAAGATGTCGTCCACAGAGGCAGACAGGTGAGCTAATTAAGATCTGAGTGAAACGAGTGGAGCTGGTGTCCGTTTTAAACAACAGACTCTGCTTTCACCTGGAGAGCAATTTGTGCCAATTACGGCATGTAGTGAAACGGAGCGATTTAACAGTCTGGAAACGGCATGGGGCTTTTTATTCTCTGAACTGTGAAACACAGAAAGACAATGAGGTTTTCTTTGACTCTCAAGACATTTAGCTGTAATTTAACCTCGCTGATTAATTGATTTCTCAAGCAGATTTCTGCCCCTGCTTGGATTTCAACTTCACAGCGAAATTGTGAAAGATCTTCAGCAGCAGGTGTGAGAATAAGCTCTCTTTGTATTCCTGAGAGACGAAAACATGGGTAAAAGCCACACTGATGGAGTTAATGGCTAAAAGCTTTATGACTCCATTATAAAGTGCCATAAAATGTTGAAAAAATAATAAGCCAGAGGAAGAAGTGATGCTAAAATTCCAAAGCAACATCGACGTAAGTGGTGCGTCCGTCACTAGTGACACAGCACGAGCCGGTCCACAGACGGTCTCGCCGCACAGGAACACACAGCCTCAAGTAAACACAGACTCAGGGACACTGTCCCTTCACTACGGTGCTGTTACGCAGATAAACAGACAGAAGATCTCTCTGTTTGCAGACATAGAAAGCAGTGAGAGGATCAGTGACTAAGAGGCCCCAGATTGATTTGTTTGCATTGTGGCCATGCCCCACCCCCTCTTCACCGGCACCCTCACAACCATATAACAACCACATCCCAAACACCATTTAAACATCAACCCGGTTTTTAACACTGCCAGAAAATATGAGAGAGTTCAGAGTTGCTTTTACGAAAACTTTATTAGGCTGAACACCTGCCATAAAATGAAATTGCAGGAATCTTTCTCAGAAACAAGTGCATCACCGAGAAACATTTTCTCCTCCGAGATGTGTGACGATACCAAACACACTTATAGGATGTAGATGCTTTGAGTCATTTGGAGGTTTTATTGGTTGAAAAGCAAATCTTTATTATTACATCTAACAAGGTTCCTCCATGTCATAGACCTGTATCTCATTGAAATTGTTAAGGATTTTTAGACAAGTTTCAAAGTTGGAAGATTAAAAGTAAGGCTTTGTGTCCACCGAAGCCTTTTTTCCTTTGGCCAGCATATTTTTGTTGTTTTGTAATGGGAGTGATGGGTTGTTAAAAACAGCAGGAGCTGGTAACACACTGCTTTGAATGTAACGCTGTGCTCGTCAATGTCCAATTGCAGCACAGGACGGTCAGGACAAACACCACTGTGTAATAAATAAGCTATGTAGCAATATCTTTATTTTTGTATAACAATTCGTTTTATTTATGAATCTGTGCTTCAGAACTTAGCAACGTCTTTCTAATACAACCATTAAAAAGGTACCTTTGAAAAGAAGTATGTTGTATCTAATTTCCTGAACTTTCCAAGAGGTGTTGTGCTGACATCTCGTGTTCTCTAAGGACACACTCATCTTCATCAGTCTCCTCACAGTGTAGAATATTATGGAGGATGTATGTAGCCTTTAGCACTGCATCTGCCACCTCTGTTGAGACACCAAGCACTCTATGGTGGAGCCTCCACCGAGCAGCATCCCAAATGTGCTCTCCACCATCCTCCTTGCACAGTAAAGACAGCAAACTGAACACGTTTGACAAATGGGGAGATGTTCTGCTGAGATGATGGCCTTTCACTAATTTGCATCTCTTCTTGTTACAGAAGGTCAAATATTTGGAGCAACACTTTAAACTGTGTTCTACTCAGCCAAAAATACTCCTTGAACTGGCTTCCGTCCAACTTTAATTCGTGGACCAAACAATGGTACCACCAAGATGTTTCCTTGCCAACAAAAATGTCATGAACCCACACAGACCACAGTGCCAGTTCCAAAGCAGCCTGTAGTAACAGGCCTTAATGACTACAGACCAGTGGCATTAACACCACGAATTATGAAGGGCCTGGAACGACTGGTTCTCAAGCACGTCAAGGCTGCTTTATACCCCAATGCCACTGTAAAACTGAACTTCTGCTGCGGCATGTTTGTTTGTCCTTCCACTTTTATTTGCATCATGATCATATTTTTAAAATTATGACTCATATCAAAACTATCAAATCGAACAGCATTGTGACCAAATTACACAATTTATCGCATCACTCAGTGAAGAATAACATTTTTGCCAGAACAAAGAAACGTATACACATTTTTACTGCAAACATTTTATTTTATTATCAGTAACATAAGAAGCATGTACAAGCCAATAGCTGAAAATAAAGAAAAAGACAATATAACAGCCTGTAACCTTGGGTACCACTGATGATTTAACAAGTAAAGCAATGAAGAAACCCAGTTAACCTGAGAAAATAAAGACTTTCTGATGAGACTGACCATGCAGTCTGAGTTTCAAATGAGCAGGAAGTTGTGAGGAGAGACTCTAACTTTCCTGATCTGGATCAGCAACTCTTGTGTTCTAGCACCTTCTTTGGAGACGGACAGCCCGGCGTTCATCCTCATTCAGTGGACAGTTCAAGTTGCGCCTTTAATGTTATGGGAACTTTGATCTGGTGTCTCCACTGAGGACGGGGGGTTCTCTATATATACAATGCAAATCCCTTACCAGATTTACTGTATTCCCTCTGAGATGGGGGAGGAGGGCTGATGGAGAATCAGGAAGGAGGAAACAGGGAAATAAATTGGAAAACATCCAATGAGGGACCAAGGAGGAAGAAAAATCAGAAAACATGCGACTGAAAAAGTGAAAGTCTTCTGAAAATAAGCGAAATCTTTGGGGACTCTCTGGTGTCCCTCCTAATCTCCATAGCAATCTGGATTATGGGTTGACAGGGGGTCTTTTCTTAGAGCGGAAGAAAGAGGGGTGTGTGGGTGGCACAGAGGGGGCTGTGAGGGGATTTGGGGGTGCGGGATGGCTGCTGTTCCATTGTAAAGCTTGAGGTTGAATAGAAGCTCCATGTTTTCTTGTCTGCTCTGGTTTAAAGTCCACCTATAACCAGCTAAGCATGAGTAATCCACCTAAACTGTGAACGAGAGATGCCAAAGCCCATTCATAGCGCTGGGTGGGGAGGACTTGATATATTTATTACAGGACACTGTTTTCCCACCCTATCACAGCGTTTTAATAGATCGTATGTGATGGACAGAACTCTGAAAGAAAGTGAGGACAGAAAAACAATGACAAAATAGAAAAACAAGTCAGTGAAATGCTGGACAAAACTGGTGTTCAGTAAATATAAAAGTCAGTTTTCAGATTATCAATTATAAACAGTACAAAAACACATAAATCCTGACCTACTTTGAAAAACTAAATCCATTATGACACATTACCCTTACATTCAATATACTGCTTTTTAAAGTTGTTAAGAGTTTAGAGTGTTTGACGGGTCAGTGTGTTTAACTGAGTTAGTCCGGTACCTGAACTCTGGGCTGGTTCTGATAGCGCCAGACAAATGTGATGGAGTCCTGATTCTCCTGGTCACATGACCGGGACTGACCCTTACTGCGGTTTACATGACCAACACCATCCATAACTGGTGAAGGGAATTCCTATAGATTAAGTCATAAAGAACGATTTGTAAAAATGCAATGATGTTAGAAATATATTACTTTTACAATATTTGGTTAAATGTGTTCCCTGAACTACAATCATTTGCAGCAATGCCAACAACTAAGCATATAATAAGCATATATTATAGACTAAAATAAATAAATGATCAAATTAGCATTACTTAATCATACAACCAAACTATCTCTCTGTATTATTGTCATCTTTTAAATTAACCACACAAAACACATGGATCTTCTTAAAACATTTAAAGGGGCATGTGAAATTGCAACATTTTCACATATTTGAATGTAAATATAATTGAATATAATATGAATAAATACATTAAAAAGATGACAGAGTAGTTCTGTAAGTGCAACTTAAAAAGAAAACATGAAAAAATAAATTATTTACTTTATTTAGTTTTAATAAATAAATAAATCACTTTTCAGATGGACTATTTAAGAAATGTATTTAATCCATGTTTAAAAATGTGGCTGAAGTAACTAACAAACTAACAAAGGGATAATCTTTTTATTTATGTGTAAATGTTATTGGTTGCTGCCATGTAACTGTTATGTGCCATTTATACTTTTATTAAATAGATAAAAATTATTTACTGTTACATTTAACAACATTTTATTCATGGATTCAACAGTAATTCATCATTTTAGAAAGTTATTATTTGTGAGGTTGTTTATGTTAAAGTTGTTAGTGCCATGAAATGACAAAATGAAGGTGGGCTCGGCCTCACTTATGAGACCACATACAGAGACAACAGAGACTGTTTCACAAATAACAGGTCAATGCAGGAAGAGACTGAAGGGCAACAACAGGCCCTAATTAAGCTCATGTTGACTGGGGGCCAATCAGAGAAACTCCTGTCTACAGTCATTAAGGTGAGACTGGTTAAGGCTCACAGGAAACTCCCTGAGCCCTCTCACAAACATTCAGATCTCTGTCTCTGAAAACACAGAGCCTGACGCCGCTCACACCATCATTCCTTCACTTTTCCTATAAAGCAAATGACAGCTGAGGCGATGACATGGGGAAGACCTGAATGAAAATGTGTGAGCAATTTCATACCCTGACGTGACGTGTTGAGCGTATTGTCACAGACATTTTCATCATAGACATTATGCCCTGTGAGTGTTTGTACCATAAAACACTTCATTTTCATGCTCTCACTGTTTGTCACGTGTTTTGTATTTGCTGATAACAGAGAGAACAAAACAACTGCTTGTTATGGTATTTGCTACTATTAATAAATATATTTTTACAAAATGAATAGACCACTAGTAAAATGTTTGATCAAATAATACAGCAAGAAAACTTACAAGTAATAACAGCAGATATTACTTACGGTTTATTTGTCACACTGGAAGGTCAGTTTGAGGCCAGTGCATTGTGGGATACATACCCACCGCAGTGTGCTCTGTTTGTACTGCATATTTTGGCAAATGTAGCAGGTCACAGTATTGAATGCATACAAAACATTATCATTCCACACACACCCTACATGAAATATACTAGAAATATGCATCTTAAACACTACAAACAGAAGCATAAGTAGCATATAATGATTTTCTGAACATAACAGCACAGAAATGCAGTTTAAATCTGTAGTAGATCTACAGTAGATGCAGAAATCAAACTTTGGCAGTCATCTTAAACTAGTATATACATTCAGACCTTGTGTTAAACTGCGTCACACCCAGCTGCCTGCTCTCTGGTACAGCTGAAGACAAGATATATCCATGTTAATTGCTCTAAAGGCCAGGTACAGTACTAGTTTTACAAAATCGTTAAAATCGTTAAATCAATAGATCTTGAGGTATACACCAATACATCAAAACTTCCAAAAGATTCAAAACAAATGGGCGAATTGTGTTTCTTTTACCTGCCTGCATGATTTCATCAGGGAGATCTCGGGCGAATGCCAGGAAGAGTTCATGTCCACACACAACGCCCTCTGCCAGGAAGTACCTCAGCAGCGTGGAGGAGTAGCTGTCAAAACGGTCCTCCTCTGTAAACACCAACCAGCATCAATGTTAAACACATCAACCCCAACTGTTATAAAACAGGCTCTCCTGATGTTCCTGATGTTGAGCGTCGGCTCTCCTGATGTTCCTGATGTTGAGCGTCGGCTCTCCTGATGTTCCTGATGTTGAGCGTCGGCTCTCCTGATGTTCCTGATGTTGAGCGTCGGCTCTCCTGATGTTCCTGATGTTGAGCGTCGGCTCTTCTGATGTTCCTGATGTTGAGCGTCGGCTCTCCTGATGTTGAGCGTCGGCTCTCCTGATGTTCCTGATGTTGAGCGTCGGCTCTCCTGATGTTCCTCTGGTCAGAAAGTCAGAATCAGTGAAAAAACCCAACAGAGACCGAAAACTACATTAACTTCAAATGAAATAGGAGGAAAAACACTCTAGTCTGGTCACTAGTGATGCCAAACACTTTATCCTCTTTCATAAAAGCACAATGTCTATCTGACAGCTGGACTGAGGAGGCCAGTAGGACTGAAGGTGGACTTTAATGGATTTAATAGTCACTCCATCATCACTGGGGCTGATGGGATGGCAAGTGAAGATTGTCACAATGACTGGATGTAACACTTATTAAGGAATAACACACTGCTGTGGATGAAACACACTCTGTCTCGTAGGAAAGAACAGAAACTTTTCTTTTAAACAGCTTTAGTTTGAAAATAATAAAGAATAAAAAAAGCAACAGACAAATGTGTGTTTTTCTCGTAACTACCAATCAACCAGCTACACACACACACACACAATGACTGTTTCAACTTTTCATTCCTTAGACAAATACCCTCAGAGTTTCACAGCCTCTGCTTGCCCTCTCAAAGATTCCTGCAACAGCATGAGAGAATGCTGGGCATCCCGTCCACTTCCTGCTTTCATCTACAAACCTGGACGTCCCTGATATTCCATCCCCAGCAAAAGGAAAAACATTCCTCGGCTCTTCAGTTGGTCTCTGGAAGAACTTCCCTCCACCCTACTGATGTGTTTCTAGGTCAGCAGGTCTTTGTTGCGTTCAGCGGCTCTGACAAAGACACCCAGATGGGCAACTCAAGATGGACTCTATTGTTGTGGCGTTTCTATGGTGCCTTACAAATGAGACCTGCGGGTGCTATTAGCCTAGCAGGGTGTTTGGGGTGTTGGGGGTGCGTATCTTGACTGTAGAGACACATGTCACTCAATATCATCTGGAGGTGGGACATCCAGAGATTTCCTTCCTGTTTGATGCAGTCTCTCTCTTCTTTGCTCTTTCTGTGAAAGTGGAATTCTAGCATGTTTGTGAGATGGTGGGTGTAGATGAGAGACAGTCACTCAAGCTGCAGAGGAAATTAGGGTCAACACATCTGCCCTCCTGTTCCATATGTTTGGCGTTTGATGCTCCATGTTTCAAATCTGAATTCAATGTGCTTCTTGTGGGGCCTGTGACACTTTATTTTTACATTTATTTAATGTTACATTGGATCAAAACAGCTCTATATTAAACTTCACACAAATGAGTCAAGATCAGGGCAGAAACCCAACAGAGACTGAAAACTACATTAACTTTAGATGAAATACGAAGGAAACTGTTCAGTCTGACCATTAGCGATGCCGAATAATTTGGGGTCATTCAGTGTCAAATCAACCAAATTTTGGAAATTTCCCTGGCTCAGATTTTTAAAAAATATTTTTACAGAAGCAAGAGCAACATTAACAGTGATAAGTCAAAATATCAAATGCCATTAATGAATAGTTACTGAGTAATCCACTAACTTGTAGAAAATAACAATTTTCACCAGAAATCTGGAGCCTTATTAGTAGTGGTGAAAAAGGGTTTGAGAAAGATGCCAGCATCACATTTATTTTATTTTAACACAGAGATTGGAAGATCTATTAGTAAAATCTGTTGACTTGTTATCTGACATCTGACAATCCTTGTTACATTACGTGCCAATGGTGACACATTTTGTGTTCTTTATTAAAAGTACTTAAGAAGTGTTAGAGACGTCCCTTTAGATTTACACACATTTTAAGGCCCTGTATCATTCAGAGATATAAGGATCTAAACATGCCTCCATAAGTGTTAAATTATACACATTTCAGTCGTCATTTTGCAAAAGTCTGGTGCTTCATTTCTTTTAAGGATGATTGTCTAAAAAACAAATAATGTTAAAGCCAGAAATGTATCTTCTTTCTTTCTGTCAAAACAACTGCATTAAACAACCATTTCAGTATCTTGGAATTTCAAATGAAAATTTGAACAATGGGATGTTGTTGTTGGTGTGAGGACCCTATTGGAAACACTACAGATGTTATTATCTCCAAAACTGATCATATTTTTGAGAGCCTAAACATGCTCTAACACTTGTCTGCATACATGTTAGAAGTGAAAAAAAATTGATATTGATTTCAGAATGAAGCAAAATGGTTCTATAGCTCCACCTACATAATTTTAAAAAGCAGTCCTCGTGCTACACTTCATGTACATATCTGCAATTTGGTAAGCTCATGGAACATTCCAACTGTTACAAAAAAGTCACACACAGCAATATCCCAAATCCAACAGGAAGTCATTTGGTCAGCGTCATCTAATGGCCTTTGCAATGTTTAGTAGACACTGTCATCTAAAGTTACTTACAGAGAGAAAACATTTGTCTATTTTGTTGACAGACAGACAGTATCACTTGGAAAACATAAATAAGGAGAAATTATGCCCTCCAGAGATGTACACATGTACATTACCAAAACCCAAAATTGAAATGAAGGTACTGCATAAGTTAAATAGTTGTTTTTCTTAATCTTAATAACAGTATATTTTTGGACTCAAAAATCAAGACATAAAAAAATAGTTTTGATGTGAATAACTAAACATTTTTGTATTTAACATTATTTGTTCTTCGGCCATTCCTCTTTAAAATAAATGAAGTACCAGACTTCTACAAAGTGTATGTATAATTTAACCTACTCATGGAGGCACATTTAAATCCCAGATCTCTGGGACTGAACAATACTGGCCTTAAAAATGTACCTCTTAAAAGAAAAGACCTACATTTGGAAATTTAAAAAGACCTACATTTGGTTGATTTGACACAGAATGATCCTTTTGCCCGTTTCATAAAAACAAAACATCTATGTGTCAGCTGGACTGAGGAGGCCAGTGTGACTGATGGTGGACTTTACTAGGTACTAGGTGATACACTTCATGCATCCTTCAAAAGAGACAAATGAAGGATGCGAAACAAAGGCAGCCTTCCAAGCACCCTTCAAACAGAAATGCCCTTCAATGACACTTGATAATGTACAAGCACTCATGGTCTCTCCATCATCACTGGGGCTGATGGGATGGCAAGTGAAGATTGTCACAATGACTGGATGTAACACTTATTAAGGTATAACACGCTGCTGTGGATGAAACACACTCTGTCTCGTAGGAAAGAACAGAGGATTTTCATATTAAACAACAGCTCTGTCTAGTTGTCCAAACAGTAAACTGTAAAATAAAATGTAAAAATATAACTTCTAATATATGAAATTAGAGCACTATAATGGTCCTCGAAAGCTCTTATTTGTTCAAGAAGAGATATTAAAGTATTTGTACTGGTAATTAAGTTAAATAAAATTGATATATGATTGATGGGATGGTAGAATTTTGAGCCTCTTGAACATGTATTTCAAGTGTGTGAAAGACGCAAACAGTAAGTTTATAAATGTTGCATTAATCATTGCTTTATAAATAAGTTTTAACAAAGTTAACCGCACTAACCAATCACGTAGTAAAGCGAGGTGACGCCAGTGAACGCGATCAGAGCTGTTCGTTCACGTGGTTTCGGGAACTGACACGAGTCTGCTACAAGATTTCTTCTGAAACTGGTGTAACACACATTCTCATGCCTTCTGATGCCGTTCCTGGGCGCCGCCATATTTCTCCTGCGCTGACAGCGACAGCAATGACACAGGGAGCTGCAGCCAATCAGCGGCTGAATTGCTGCCTCCGAGCCAATCACGGCGCTTCACACTCAGCGACGCGACGGAGTTCAGAGGTGGCGGCAGCTGCGTGTGAACACGTGACTGAAGAGCGCAGGCACGGATGAGGTAGGAGCGCTGTTACAGTCACCCATGACTGCCCCGTTTTCAAAATGACATTATAATCTTCATTGTCATGTGCGCAATTTTTGTTTTTGCTGTACATCCTGTATGTAGACCCTCCTGAAAACAACAGCCTAAGCTTGTTTATCTGGTCACACAGGCTGGTTTTAGCTGATAAAGCTGGTTTAGGCTTATAAAGCTGGTTTATTAGGCTAGTTTTGTTGGACACTTTTGAAACCAGCATGACCAGGTTCAAAGACCTGCTATATTTTTTTAGCTGTTTATTTCAGCAGGTGGTCCCTGCTTTAAATGTGGAAATGACAGCCACCCGGGTTATTACACGTTTTGATTGTCCTCTTTAACCCTGAGTGTCCTGACCCACCAGTTAAAGTTGCCACTTAAGGGTCAGATGTAATGTCATTATATTTATATATATACTATAACTACACTATAACAATGGACAGTCCACATATATGATGCAAAGTGTTTAAAACTTTAACTTTCTTGTGTTTGAGAAGCAGGGAAAAAGAAGAGTGAAAGTAAAAAAAGCAGACGGTTCAAGAAGAAGCTCATAGACACAAATCTCATTTTTACATCAGGGACTTTAGATTAATATTTATCTGGTTTATACACAAAAATACAATAAGTGTATTTTTAGATAGTATGTCTGCTATTTTTTAAATAGTTTGTAAGAACCGCAGCTTTCTCTGTTTTCTTGTGGTTTGCACATGAATTTGAAGTACAAATATTGCATGTGATCTCTATAAATATGATGTAAAGCAATGCAGAGCTCTGTCCTGTAGCACTGTCACTGCTGGAAATGCATTTCAATGATACTCATACAAAAACATTCAATTGAGTGAGATAGCACCTCCTAAAAATGTGTGTGTGTGTGTGTGTGTATATATCTTTATCTATATCTATCCAGATAGATAGATAGATATATAGATATAGATAGATATATAGATATAGATAGATATATAGAGATATATATATTTACATGCATGCGTACATACATACTTGTATATAGACCAATATAGGCGTGTTGTTACAGAAAGAGGATTTTTACAGACTGGAGGTGCAGTACAGCTGTAGGTTCAGTACAGTCATTGAGTGAACTCACATTGATTTATCTCAGGAAAATGTTCAGGGTTTGAGTAGCTGGCAACTGTTACTTTTGTTTCTTCAGATGCTGGTCATTTTAAGCTGAGGTTGTTTTTATTATGTCACCTTTATGGAGTTATCTGATTGTTTCAAACCATGCTAATGCTAACAGTCATAACATGTCAGATGTTTCCTGAGCATGTTGGGTTTTCCAGTGTGATTCTCTTTGCTTTGGTTTAGAGTACAGTGCTGCTGCCCAGGAGGGAAGTTAGATTGTCATCTGAGGAGAGTTTGTTTGCCGAGTGTTGAAAGAAAAGCAATAATCTTGGATGCGGAGACAATTATAGGGTTGTGCTTGCTATTATCTGTGATCTACAGGAAGGTCATTTTATTTCTTTCCTCTCTTTCCAAAAACAGCATTACTCTGTTTCTTCTCGTATATGAAGGCTATCTGTTCTGTAAAAACAAAGCAGGCTAATTTTAAAAGGGCATTGATAGAGATGGGCATGAACTCAATAGAGAATTGTTAGGTTTCGCTTTGAGTCTAAACAGAACTCGGCACATCTGATAAGATCTGATTGACTTTCAGCTCCATCTTTGGTTCAGGCTGGAATCACAGGTCATTTCAATAAGGATTAGCCTATTTATATCTCATCATTGTAACAACACCAGCTCAGCCTCCTTTTAGATCCCTTCACTTTTGTTCATTCTTGTGGGGCTTGACTGTATAATTGGCTTTAGTCATTATCTGCCTTTTAAAATTCATTTGATTTCCTTTGGACAATGGTATAAATGAAGTGATGGAGAGAAGTCGTGTTCTGACATCTGTCCTTCATCAGCCAGCCAGGTGTCACCGTCTCGGCTCAGTCCAGCAGCCTGATTTTGATAGCTGCACTGATAGGCTTCCCATTACAAACTCCCCAAGTTCTCTGATTCCGTTCACTGGACATAAAGGACCAATGAGAACAAAGAGAGCCATCACAGCCCCCACACCCCCCTCAGCTGCCTTCTGCCACACAGATCAAGAACATCAGAGTGCCTCCCCATCCCCAGCATCCTTCCATCTGGGTTCTCCAGGGAACACCATCTTGATTAACACTAGTTAGATCTATGTAATCTTCTTAAGTCCTGCAGAACCGACAGAACAGATCTCCTTATGTATGTTAAAATTCAGCTGTGCTGTGAAAAGACGCTGTGAGGCAGACCTTTGGATCAGGTTCCTCTTGGATTCCTCATCACCCGCCAACCTTTCAAAAACATGTCATGGGTCCAAACGCAATTTACCTGTGTAAAGGTTGTGGCTCGGGGCTGTTTTTAACTTCAAATGTGCTGAATCAGTCTCAGCACTGGAATGGCTGTTTGTTCATGGCTGTTTGCAGTATTGTGATGTGGGTCTTGTACAGAGATACTTTCCCTTTGTTCAGATACACATGCAGACTGCATAATTTACATAATAATAACACATGCAGACTACATAATAATGCAAAATACATAATTTTAAACTGTAACTGTCCCTGAATGAGCTCAGCTTGTCTGCATGTCTGAATTAATTTATTGATAATTTAATAAAGATAATTTATTCAGCTTGAGGCGTAATATATGTATTAGTAAAAAATTGAATATGAACCAGGATTAAAAAAATCTGAATATGTTTTATTGCATGTAAGCTATTGCATTTCCTTATGTTTATGTATAGAACCTTATTGTAAAGTGTTACCTATTTTCTGCAGTGTTTTCCATCATTTGTTTTAGTTGGAATAGGTCTTAAACTAACACACACTTGAGGCAACAAAACTGAAATGTTTTGACTTGTTAGACAGAGTGTGTTTCAACATGTTATTGTCATGCTTGCTGCCAAGTTCTCATAAAATAGGAAAACATTTTCACAGCCTTGTTAATTCTTTGTTTTACTGTCCTCATTGGATGACACAACTCCCCGCCCAAACAGACAGATTTCAGGCTGTATATCAGGTCATTTAGAGTAGTTTAGCAGATTAAAAACAAGTAAAGCACCATGGATGACTTGGTTACAGCTCTGCCATGAGTGAAATGAGAGATTTATTATTTAATCATGATTTAATTTCCAAAGTTTGTTTTACAGATTTGTTTGATTAAAAGATCGTTTTGGTGCCACCTGCCTTTCAGCTCTCTTGGAACCTTTTCCCTCTTCTGTTGCCTTATTGGTTTGGGGGGTCCGGGGGCCACATTTCCTGTGACTGTGTAGCAAATATATACATATATACATTGTACTGTGTAATCCTGGATTAAGATCCTAGATTAAGACTTTGAGTTAATTGTCTAATCATTATACTAAACTTATTCAGATCTGTCACCTCCCCACCCAGGCAATCATGTGGGTTCATGAGTCTAGTGCTTGTTTCAAACACACAAGGGAATTGTCAGAAATAGGGATTTAATCGCAATTGTCTGAAGGTCTGTTAATTTTGGCTAAACTCCATTTGATTCCAAGCAGCTGACTCACCCAGCCTCACACACACACACACAGAGGGTGCCAGTGGAAAACCAGGCAGCCGCATATGGACTTTCTCTTGATATCATTCACTGGCCATGTAATCTTATTATGTTAAATCCTTAATCCTCACCTATGCTGGATGGCCGCAACTGTGATGATGCTGGCAGTTGGTCGACTAGACGGCTTTTGAGGTCTCCAGCCCTCTGCCACACTTCTGCCAAGATGTCTGTGATGACCCGTCTCTCAAAGAAAGGATGAGAGCCAATGAGAAAGCCAAACAGAAGAAAGAGAGGGAGAAACAATATTTAAGTAGGACATGTTCCTGGATCAACATTCTTTGCTGTTTTTAGGAAACAACAACGTTGTCAACCAAGCATCACACTGACCTATCTCTGCTCCTAACCTGGATGTTGGTCCAGGTTATCAGACTTATGTTAAAGAAACAGTTCCCCAATAAATGAAGGTCAGTCTAAACACCTTATGACATCATTCTTTTGTGGATCATCGAAAAGCACCATAACAGAGTTGTAAATAAGTAACTTTAAAAATAGATTAGATTAGATTAGATTCAACTTTATTGTCATTACACATGTACAAGTACAGAGCAACGAAATGCAGTAGCAGTGATTTGGACTAATTTTATGATAAAAAGATATAAAGTGTTTTCATTCATCTTGGAGCCTAAAGGCCCCAATCCTTATTCACTTTGGTTATATGGAAAAGAGTAGTCAAGTCATTCTTCAAAAAAGAAAAAGGAAGTCACACTTCCTGTTTGGATCAACATAAGGGTAAGTAAACAATGGTAAAAATTCTCATTTTTGGGTGAACTGTTACTTGTGCAAAACAAAATATATTTAGTTAGAGTTTGTGGTGCGATTTTATCTTGGCTTGGAATCGGTGACCACTACTGATGACCACTACTTTCCTGCAAAGGAAAACAGAAACCGTTCTTTGTCTAAAGCCACTCCTGACACTTTGATACACAAATATCTGGCTTTTTAACTGCCCCCTCCTAAATACAACTACATCCAGTCAAGCAGAAATGGCTCTGGACGAAGGGGGACTGTGTGTTTGTTTGGGGCATCAGACATAATTATAAGGATTCAAAGGTGTGGATTCGATGGCTGACTGGGACGGAATGGGAAAGAATGGAGGTATTGGATGAGGACATGGTTGGTGGGGAATGTGATTAGGTGTTCCATTTTCCATGGCACACAGAGGCAGACACCTAACGCTTAGTCTTGGATGAAGAAGTAGAGGATGTGGGATTAATTCTGCTCCATAGTGGAGATGTCATTCCCAAGGCAATAGGGCTTTGGTTGGGGCTTGGTTTCGTTTAGTTTCTGCTCTACTGGGTCTTCTTAATTCCTTTGGTTTGTTTCAGGAGACAAAATTGAAGGAGAATGTGAGGTTTATACTTCACCGGACATCCACCAAGGCCGTTGTTTTGAAGACTTTCTAATTGGGCAAGAACTTGATTGAGTTTCTCAAAAAGTGTTTCAAAGAAGGACAGACAGCACATTGAATTGTTATCTTCTGAGCTGTTTGCCATCTAGGGAAGCTGGTTTCATGGATGTGTACAAACACGCAAACACAACCACTATTGACTCAAGCCTCCTGCTCATATGCCAGCTTGATGACTGAGCAAAAGTCAATAGTTTGGGAGGGGATGGACTGTTTATTTAGAGAATTCACCACAGTTTTATCTGTGTAAGTGCCAGCGTGAAGACAAACAAAGGACCTGGTGCTAATGTTTCTATGGCAGTAACATACTTTTTTTAGTCAAGGGGATGAACTCGCATCTGGTAGAGCTGACACCTGCTCAGTCAGGTGTAGATTGGGTTCTCTCAGACAGGGTCAAACACCTGTGGGTCAGCCATTGTGTGTCGTTGAGGCTCCTGAGAATGAAACACCAAAGATGGTGCCATCTCTAATGATCACTTTGGTTTCACAGTTTTAACCGTTAGCTATTAAATGTGTGAGGTGCAACAACACCTCAATGACACTTCAATGTTTAAAAACACACTCTGCCCTTTGGCACAGGCCTCTGCAGTTAGTTTGCAACAGAATATTTCCTTTAAAATATTTATGCTTATCCCCACATTTGGTTGAAGCCGTGGGTAATCAGTTCTCAGATGTGCTCCAGACATGTTGAGCTTTGGCACTTATGTGGTTGATCCCTGTTTGAGTCTACCTGGAACATGTTCAATGTCCACTGTCCATTGCTTGTAATGGCCGGTCATTACACAATATCTATTCCCCTACCAAATTTCAGACATTTTTGTTTGAAGAAGCACTTTGTTATACATGGTCTTTGTATCTTTATTGCAGAATTTCTGAGAAGGCTTCAGAAAAGATTACAGAGAAGGCTGATAGAATGTTCCGTGGTTTCTTTGTAAAAACGCTTGGCTTTGTTGGTTACACCCTCCAGTACGGCTGCATCGCTCATTGTGCCTTTGAGTATATTGGAGAATTTGTGTCGGTAAGTTTTCTCGAAGCATAAAGAAGCCCGTCTCTACTGAAAAAGAAAGTGTTAAATAAATGCATAAATATTTTTATTTCTACCCACAACAGTGTTCAGGACCATCCATGGAACCCACCATTACTAACCATGATGTGGTTTTCTCAGAGCGAATAAGTCGCCATCTCTGTCAAATACAGAAGTGAGTGTGTTTGCAATGCTAATTTTTGGCACTTATTTTAAGTACTATTTTGAGCATGTAAAAACAAGTGTGTACCCTCTGTCATTCTAAAGGGACATAATGTAATTTTTGCATGATCTTCACCTTTTCATTTCTCTAGAGGAGATGTGGTCATAGCCAAAAGCCCCTTTGATCCAAAGATGAACATTTGTAAGCGAGTGATCGGACTGGAGGGGGACAAAGTCTGTACCAGTGGACCCTCTGACATCTTTAAAACACACACGTTTGTGAGTACCTACAAAGCACTTCAGTTGTGCTTGAAAGACAGATTTCTATTCCATGTAGATCTGCCTATATTTGTTCTTCATTTAAAGTGCCTCCTTTAAAAGAAATAGTACTGTACTAAAAACACTGTACTACAGCTGTCTGTATCGCATCACCCACTGCTGTCACCCTTATAGTGTGTGTCTTTGAATTTCCTATGCAGTCACTTATGATGGGTAAAATATTTACCTTCTGGCATCAACAAACGTTTATTTCTCAGCTGTTATTGGCCCAGAAGACATGTAGCCACCTTGTCACTGAAATAGCTGCTATTGCTTTTTGTATCACTTGTTTTCTCTCTCTTTGCTTTGACTGTGGGCAGTGCTGGGCTGTTAGTGTTAGTGCCAGCTGAGTAGAGCAGGTGATGGAGAGAAACCGGAGACGAAAGATAAAGCTCGTCTCCAGAGTCATGTCAGGTCAAGAGATATAAACCATCAGCCAGGGAAGGATTTGCTTCACACATTTCTGCAATGAATTCAGCTCATTCGCTTAACATGGAGACTGTTCAGATGTTGTGATCATTTTAGCCTTAGTGTTTAACATTTATCATCAACTAAACAAA
>JAZGTK010009182.1:0-17504 GCA_036877625.1 Ambastaia sidthimunki | reverse complement strand
TCAATTTGTTTTTTGTTTTTAGTGACTGTGCATTAATTAGCTTGCTGGCAGTGTGATGTTCTTAAGCTACTAGAAAGTTTGCATGGTTAAACCCTCTGAAGGCCTCACTAAATTCATCCTCTTTAAACCACTATCATTATACCCACAGTTGTATCTTGCATCTTAAACATCCTGCATTCTGTTCCATTGCCTTGTGCTCTGTCTAGCCGAATGCAAAAACATTTCTTACATAAACATTCACTAGTAAACATGTTCAATCTGAGCCAGGTGAACCAGTCTGATTATACAAAGCACACTTGAGACTGATTAGTCAACTGGTTGTTCAGACAACCGACAACTAGTTTTGCCTAGAATTGCCTAAATTACTTCAGCATGGATTTAAAGTGCTTTACTAACACTGGTTTGTATTTTGTGTTGTAACAGAGCAGCAAATCTGTATTTCCTGTTCCTTGTGCTGCTGAATTGGGTCCCAGCAGTGGAAGCATTTCAGAAGGAGATCACCATGATCCCTCTCGCTGTGGTGCTCACCGTCATTGCCTTCAAAGATGCCATGGAGGACTACAGACGTTACTGCTATGACAAGAAAATAAACAACACGCTGACACATGTCTACTGCAGGTCAGTGCGTGTATGTCAAAAGTAGATGGAATAAGGCAAATGATGGCACTCGTGAAAGTATTTTTCTGTTTTATCTGGTGTGTAACCTCATGTGCTGTCAGCATTGACTTCTGCTTTGCCCTGCATCATGTGACCGTGACATAATAAAGGTGTGTGTTATGAGGAATACAGTCGTCCTACAATACAAGAGCATACTGTAAAACATACTGTAACGTTTTACCAAATGTTCCTCCCCGTCCCAAAAAAAATCCTTGTTGAAAGGAAGCTGCAGAAACACCTCATTGTAAAATCTTTGGGATTTTCACACTGGGAGTCGAATAGTTAGACCGTTTACATTCATACATTGGTGATGTCTGTTTGGGCTTAAAAAACTGGCCTGCTCAATAAAAGTACGATAATAAGTCAGACAAACAGTTTGTAAACACCAGAGTGTAGAACATTCTCCAACCCTTGTGCTGTTTCTGGCTGTGTGCTTCAAAAATCTCTCTGAGAAAATTTGAATAATGGACAATGATATGACCCTTTCATAAATTAACTAAATTTAAAATTTAGATTAAAATTCTGTTTACCATAGACATGTGGAACTCATACTGTTTGATTTGAAAAGTGTTTGCTGTTGACACAGATTCACTAACCAAATACAGCATTTCCAAGACAAGAAGCACATTTCCAAGAAATAACATTGCATAATAGAGAGCTGCAGGGATGACGTATTTTTGAAGGTAAAAGAAGCAAGTTAGCATTTTAGCATTTCTGGTTCTCTTGTCCCAAGTTCAGGCTTTTTTGAATGTGTTTTTGGTTAATCACTTAAAGTAAAGTCTGGGTTTAACACAAGCTCAGGATATTTTCCCATTTTCTATGACTTTTGCTTGTTTTGAAAAGGGCTGTTGCTAACAAGTTGCTAAATGGGACTGCAGACGTCAGATGAGGTTTAATGTCATCATGGGTAAAAATCTGTAAGATAATGCAAAGTGGGCACAATACTCAAAATAATAACAGAGTAGTTCCTTATCAGGGAACATGTCTTAATAAAGTTTAACAAAGTTGTTAAATGTTTGGTGGTATTGACATTAAAGTTGATGGTGTAGTTTCTTTATAGCATAAGGTTAGCTTTTTATTTCTGGCGATGCTAGTTATGCTTCAAAATTCATATAAATTATGTTGATTTGTGAAAATTGTTTTAATTAAAGAAACAACTTTAATAGATAAACTTTTGTTCAAATAAAGAAACTTATGTTGATTGCAGAGCTTATTTTTTCCATGAATCCAAAAGCCTATGGAAAAATTTCATGGCTTTCTGAAGGAAATCTATATGAAGCTAAATACGTCATCCTGCAACTCTCTGTTTTAACTTCCTTCTAGACTCTGAAGACAAATGTAGATAAATGATTATTAATAAATTGTTTTTGATTCTTTTTTTTTTTTACTGTCTTCTATTGAATTAGATAAAGGGTCTGTTTTTGGTATGGTATTGTAATGAGTTTTAGCGTCTCAATGTGGAACTTTACGTGTCGCTGTGAAAATCTGTGATGTCATAGTTAGCCCCTCCCACAACCAGGAGCAGTGCTCATGTTTGACTAAGGCCATCATAAAATACTATAAATATGATCTTCACATATCTGTAGCATGCAGTTAAATATTAATCTCCATAAAGCAATGCTCGGAATTATAATCAGTCCTCATTATGTTTTATAATAATAATAACAACACTCTCCGCTCCTTAGTTGATAGTGAGTGTCCTCTGTCCCAGTTAAACGTCACTTGTTGCTCATTTACCAGCTCATTTGTCTTCTCAGTTAAAAACGCCTCTTGAGTCATAAAAAGCTCTACTTGAGTTTGTTTATGATGTCTGGGAGTGTTTCCTGGACAAGGAGTGGCCAGGTCTATATGCTGTACATTGTTAGACGTGTACATTGTTTCTGAGACACGCTCTACTGTTGAGGCAGGTTTTAGATCAAAACACTTCTCAAGTGTCAGTTCTTGCAAGTATAGTCTGTGGTTTGGATAGAAACAGAGGACAGTGATACACCAGATGAGTTGGTGATGGGAAGACCTGCTGGACATGCTGGGGTCAGAGAAACTACCTGATTTGGGTAGAGAAGCTACCTGATTTTTACATGCTGGAGCTAAAGGGCCGGTATCTCGAATCCAGTTGCCATGACACAATCATCGGTCCCAGATCAAGATGGCACCATAAAAGATCAAACGAAGAAGAGGAGGGTAGTGATCCCGTGTTGGACTGAAGATGAAGAGGCGAAGGAGTTGCAGCAGACGTACAGCAGAAATAAGGTCCGAACGACCAAGTACACCTTCCTCTCCTTCATTCCCAAAAATCTTTTTGAGCAGCTCCATCGCTTTGCCAACGTGTATTTCGTCTTCTTGTGCGCGCTGAACTTTGTGCCCATCGTAAATGCGTTCCAGCCGGAGATCTCCATCATTCCGATCATTTTTGTGATGTCCGTAACTGCGTTTAAAGACCTTTGGGAGGACCAGCGTCGGAGGAAATCTGACAAAAAGGTCAATGACTGCTTGTGTGAAGTGTATGACAGGTAAACACATGAAACATTTTAAATCAATGTCAAAATTTTAAATGTACATATAAACACATGTTCAAATCTATAGCTGCATGTGTTGCTTACATCACTGTGTACTTTACCCTTTTATGGTTTGGCTTCTGATATCTGCTATCAGCAGATCACAGCATTAGCACATTCTCATGCAAATCAAATGCTATGATCTGCAGAGCTGTTGGATATCTGCTTGTGGTTTGTTTTATTTAGTTTTTTTCTTACTCTATTCATGCAGATTTGTTCTTGAACATTAAGTATTTAAAGCATTGTTTAACCTAGCTGTGTAAATTTTGCTTTTAAAAACACATTTGAGAGTTGTCTGTTTTTTTTGTTTTGTTTTTCAACTGTGGCTTAAAGTAATTTTAAAACAATTTGGGGGTGTGGCATCATAACAGCATCGGAACAAACATGACTGGTTCCTCTACACACAGTTATGTGAAAACAGGTGTATTTGCATATTTATGTGTCTTATCATAGCGAAATCATTTATTCAAACCAGTGTTGCTAAAATCAGTTGCTGGTTTTAACCTGTGTAGTGACTTCATTGGGTATTTTTGTTTATCAGGTGTAGGTGTTAGTTAATAGTTAGCATGAAATGTAGCTATTATTAAACTTTCATAACTGATTGACTAGCTCTTGATCAGAGGTGAGGTCGTCTGAGTGCACACATCTAAGTGTGTGAGGCTGAGAGCAAATACATTTTTTGTTACTCTTGATTTATAATATTATCTATCTTAGGCGAACAGGGGCTATAAATCACATGATGACCTTGGTTGTATTCACATGCACAAATAAAGCCTCATAAAGGTGCATATCAAATGCTACAGATTCATGCATTTATTTGGAATAAATGCAGAAAATGATTTCACAGAATATGTATTGCACCTGTGAAAAGCCCAAAAAACATGTCCAGGTAGACAAATTTATTAGCCATGTTTGGAGTCTTTCTGCACTCATTTCCAGACTTAAGCTGTATAAAACATTGCATAATTTGCCATTTGGTTCTAGTACAGTTAATGCTGTTCTGTTAAAAAGGCTCCCGTGTGATTGTCTTGCCGCAGGGGGTCATATTAGTTTACCTGTTGTGAAGCTGTTGCCATGGGAGACAATGAAGCGCAGCGTTTACTTAATTACTCTGACTTTGGGGGGTGTTGAGTTGAAATGTTAAGAGTAATGCTAGAATCTGTGTGTGTTGTGTTCAATTCAAATGAAAGGCGGATAAACAAAGCAGCAATGGGAAATGCATATTATGTTTGTGTGCTGTAGAGCAGGCATATGTTGAATGCTTTTGATAATAAATTGAAAACAAAGTGAAAACAAAAGGGAGTTTTGTCTGACACGGAACAGCTAATGTTCAGTTAACTGGCCATGCACAAAAAACACAATAACAAAATTTAGTGTAGGTAAATTTGTCCATTTAGCAAAGTTACTGATTTTATCTTCAGCATCAGAAGGTAAAGGTTAGACAATATATAGTCATGAGGCTGTGAAATGGTTTTCATCGTGTGTTTGATGTTATGCCTAATAATCCATGTGAATGAAAACACCAAACTTTCTTATTCAGAAACTGTCTGGTGTTTTGATCTCTTTGTGGAGGAGTGTGTTTTTACCATGTGGGATAAAGACCAGCCTTTATCAGAAGCTTTAATTTAAATCAGATTTAATTAATCTGGTTAAAATCCCTCTGTGCCTCTGAAATCTTTGATCTGTTTAGGTGCACATGAACAGATTCTCTTTCTATATAATGTCTACAAATATTTAGATTTATTATTGTTCTCATCTCATTTTAAATACAAAAAAGCATATGAAATGTGTGTGTGTGTGTGTATTGTAGTAAGCAGAAGCGCTATGTGGAGCGGCGCTGGGCTGAGGTGTGTGTTGGTGACCTGGTCCGTCTCTGCTGTAATGAGATCATACCTGCTGACATGGTGCTTCTACACTCGTCTGATCCTAATGGAGTGTGTCACATCGAGACCGCCAACCTGGATGGGGAAACCAACCTCAAACAGAGGCAGGTTGTCCGTGACCTGCCACAACAGGTGAGTGGCACTTTCTTATCATCACTAGTGTTTTTGTCAAAAGATGTTGCCACAAGAAAACATAGTAAGTTTATGTTTGTAAAAAAATAAATGCTTAAAAATTCCGGTTATAACAGACACATTTTCATTCAAGTTAAGCATCCGCCTAAATAGTTTAAAGGTGCAGAACATATATCCCACACAGCTTTATCTTCTACCTAGCAAACATCTCAGCATTAGAAATAAAAAAACTGCACGTATATGCATGTATATGCTCTTCCCCTTAGGGATCAGAATTCATTCCAGAAAACTTCAGCAGTCGCATTGAGTGTGAAAATCCCAACAATGATTTGAGACGCTTCCGAGGTTTCATGTAAGTAAATAAACTGCCTGTGTATTTTATAAACATGAGGCATAAGAGAAATTCTCTCTTGGTGGTTTGAAGGAAAGCAGTAATGGATTTTGTTGTGCACACAGGGAACATCCCGGTAAGATCCGTGTTGGACTGCACAGTGAAAACCTGCTGCTGAGGAGCTGCACCGTGAGGAACACGGAAACCGTGATTGGCATTGTGGTCTATGCAGGTCACTTTCATAACTTCTCTAATAGAGCGACTTCAGATACAAGTGTGAAAAAGCACCATAGGAGCTTTAATTGACAGACAGGTGGAGATAAACGAAATGTGTTTGCAGGTCATGAGACCAAAGCGATGCAGAACAACAGCGGGCCGCGCTATAAGCGAAGCAAACTGGAGCGCAGGCTAAACATTGATGTACTGTGGAGTGTTGCTTTACTGCTGCTTATGTGCTTTGTTGGTGCTGTAGGTCAGTATTTATAAAGCATCTGTAGATATGATTGTGTTAACATTTAAATAATGAAATACATGGGAAAGGTTCTTTAAAAGTGTAGTGAATTGGTTTTTTATTTAGTAGTTGGTCTGATAGCTTGTGGTTTGCTTGTGTTGTATAGGTCATGGTCTTTGGCTGAATGGATTGAAGGATCCCATCTTCATGATCTCTGACAACACACCCCCTGCACTCGCTGCCTTTTACATGTTTTGGACAATGATCATTGTTTTGCAGGTCAGTTTACTGTCCTGAAATTAGTTTTTAACTATTTTTGTGCGTGTTACTATAGTTAGTTGCTAATTACTTTTATCTTATTACTATTTTTACTCTTACTAATTTTAATTTGACTAATTATTAATTTTAATTGTACTAGTTTTAATCTTACTAATTTTAAAAATGACTGTACTAAAGAATGTACTAAAATATGTAAACAAAATTATTCAAACTATTGTCTTGAATGAACAGAATGCCACTAATGCGTTACCTATAATAGGTGAAAAAAGATTATTTGTTTTTAAAGTTCATCAGTCTTTCAGTTATATAGACAAGTATGTGCTTAAAATGCCAGTTCAGTCCTCCTTCACTCCCTGTTTTTCTTTGTGTTGTAGGTGCTGATTCCAATCTCGCTCTATGTGTCAATAGAAATTGTGAAACTGGGACAGATTTATTTTATTCAAAATGATTTGGATCTATATAACCCAAGATTGGACACAGGAGTTCAGTGCAGAGCGCTAAACATCACAGAAGATCTTGGGCAGATCCAGTTTCTGTTTTCTGACAAGACAGGAACACTTACAGAGAACCGTATGCTGTTCAGACGCTGCACTGTGGCAGGAACTGAGTACCCTCACCGTGAGAATGGTCTGTTTGCTACATACTCCATACCTTACTATGTCTCCGTATTGTGGGTGTGCCCTTTAAAATCATAGCTGTAGTGTCTTAAAGGCATAGTTCACCCAGAAAATAATTTCTATTTACACTAATTTCTATTTTACATTGGTTTCCACTATTCACTTTGGTGTAAGTAGTCAAAAATGACAGTCATCTGTTTTATGTAAGGTGCGTTGCAGCCATCTTGTTTTACACTTAAATAGCTTAAATAGCTGATGCTATAAAAGAAAATCCCAGACTGAGTACAAGAATGTTTCCTGTGTGATATTGATGTCTGAAGACAAGTTTTATATTGACTATTCAATGGTTTTGTCTGCCACAATAATACTATATATATATATATATATATATATATATACACACACACACACACAATACAATATATATTATATATACATTACAATATATGCAATCAGTTAATAATCAGTTATAAGTGTAGTTATAATTAACATTTGTTTAGTTTTGTCTAGAATCTTGACTTTATGTTGTTTATTTGTTGTTATCTATTTTAAGGTTGCATTCTCCACAAAAGATACATGTGGTGCTGCCTTAGTATTTAGTCATCAAAATAATATTAACGCAATTAATGTGAAATGTTAATGGCTTCTGTGTAACACAAAAGGAGATGATTTCATAAATATTCGGTTGGGTGGATTTAGTACATTATGTCAGCACATTATGACTCACTTAATAAAGCACCCAAGAGTATCACCAAAAGTATTTATGGCTCACTTGTCATTTTCCACAAACTACAAATAATTTTGGTGAAAAATCAGCTAAACATTCCACAGAACAAAAAAAGCCACACAGGTTTGAAGCAAAATGAGGAAGGGTAAATGATGACCAATTTTTTGGGGGGAACTATTCCTTTAAAATTGATCTCCATAGGAGATCCTAGGGCAGCTCCCTAGGATTTGGAACAGCTACACATATATCTGCTGCAGTTAAAAAGTGAAAAACTGAGATGGTCTTGACGACGTTTGTTTGTTACTTTACAGCAATTTCTCTGGAGCAGTATGAGGAGCAGGGATGTGGAGATGCAGATCGCTCGCACACGCTCAGATCGCGCTGCAGCAAGAAGTCTCTGAGCTGCAAATCGCTCAGCTGCAACCGGAGTTCAGTTTCCCTCAACACTCTCACAGCAGAGTCTGACACGCACTCAGTCGTCGACACGCTCCGCAGACGCACTCTTGGAGCCTTTAGCGGCACCATGGTGAGAAAGTGAACTCACTGACCCCTACACTTCACCTTTCCTATCCCCCCATCAATTTCTCTTCAAGTCACTATGCCACATCTCTGAACGTTCTTATGGTCACGGATACGTGTATGTGATTAAATGTGATTGTATTTTTCAGGAGTGTGCTGTTGTTCCAGACCCTCAGCTACAGGGGAAGCTGGCTGCACTGTCTTCCCCCATACAGTCTCCAGTTCAACAGGAATCTGCTGAAATCTCCCACATCCTGGACTTCTTTCTTGCCCTGGCTGTCTGTAACACCGTGGTGGTTTCCTCGCCCACTCAGCCGAGACATGTGGTATGATCCAAATCCTTCCTGATATTCAGCTGATCGTATTACATTTAAACTCTGACCTTTTCCCATTAATCATTAGTCTAAAATATGGTTGTTTACTGTACTCTACAGTTTTGTACATTGCAATATGATTAAGAGCTTATCTTCAGCCCTTCAATGAAAACTATGACATTGTGTACCACATGTGCCATGAAATTATGAGCAGCTGAGCAGAAGCTTTAACACTTTGACATGTGTTTGACATGTGTTGACATGAAACATGTGAATTATGGCTAGGCAGAAAAAAGGTTTCCTATCAAATAGCCATAGATTAATATCTTGGCTTGTGTTTGTGATTGACTTTATAAATATAATATCAGGTCCAGATGCCTGTGGCTCGCACTCCCCTGCGCTCTCTAGAGGAGATGAAGATCATGTTGCAGAAGTTGAGTCTACCTCGCTTTCCCATTTCAGCCAACCAAAGCATAGACACTCCTGGTAGTCTGACCAAAAAACTCTTCACCCGTGGTCGGTCAGCAACCTACTTCCCCAATAGCGCCCCACAAACCCCCACCACGACCCCACAGTTACTCAACACGGCCACTTGCATCCCTTCAGATACCCCCTCCACCCCCTCTACTCCAGCCCTGATGCGCAGTGCTGATGGAGCATGGGGAGAAGATGTGGAGGACGTAAAGAAGAAAGCCAAAGATAATAGCGATGGTGAGACTGAGAGCGATGATGATGAAGATGAGGAAGATGAGTTGCTGTATGAGGCAGAGAGTCCGGACGAGGCAGCGTTGGTGCAAGCAGCAAAGGCTTATGGGTGCACTCTGCTGGGTCGGTCCCCAGAGCAAGTCCTCGTGGCTGTTCCAGGCGCTGGACCGGTCACCATCCCACTCCTACATGTGCTACCGTTTCATTCTGCCCGGAAGAGGATGTCTGTGGTTATCCGCCATCCCTTCACTGGAGAGGTGGTGGTGTACACTAAAGGAGCTGATAATGTCATCATGGAGCTGGCTGACAAAGGTATGTGATGTCCTGACTTTGTTTAATCAAAGCAATTCTTGCTTATGTTTTTAAATGTGTATGAAACACAAGATGCACAGTTTAGTCAAAAAAATTACAAATTGCAAAATGGATAACGATATAGTCAATAATTAAAAGCCTTATTTACTTTTTCCTGTTTTTAGGTTTCAAAGTGAACTCAAAACCAAAATGGAACAAAAAAAAGATCTGTTATAGTCTCAGACATTTATGAAACTGTTCTGACACTGCTAAAAATGACTGGCTTTAATTTAAATTGTGCAGACCTATTATATACTAGCACAGAATTGTATGAAATAATGCTCTAATAGGCCACTAGCGTTGAACAGTAACCACTTTGAACCTGGAATGCTCATCTCTCTGCTTTGTGTGTGCATGTGGGTTGCAGCTGGAGATGGTTTCTCTAGGGAGGTTATGGAGCGGACACAGAGACACCTGGACCAGTATGCAAGAGAGGGGCTGCGCACTCTCTGTGTTGCAAAAAAAGTACTCACTTCCCTTTTGACACATTGAAACTTTATGTTCTATCTGAATACTTTACGTCAAACTTGAACTAAGAATAGCATGAAATAGCATCGAGAGTACATGAGCTTTTGCATGAAAGACATTGTCTGCGTATGATTGACAGGTGTTGGAAGAGCAGGAATACAAAGCCTGGTTGAAGAGGCATGAGTTTGCAGAGACCAGCATTGAAAACAGAGAAGAGCTTCTGCTTGAATCTTCTGAGAGACTGGAAACTAATCTTATGTTATTGGGTGAGACATTAGGACAATTAAAAAACACATGTTGGTTTTCCAAACCTCTTTCATGAGTTATAAACCAATAGAAACCACAATGCCTTTATTAAAGCACCTAGAACAAGCTAGCAACTGCATAGCAACACCCTAACAACAACCCAGAACACCCTAGAAACAACTTAGCAACTCCTTAACAACCACCCAAAACACACTAGCATTGCCTTGGTAACAACTCACAAGCAGTAAGCAAGTTTTCACCAAATGAATTAAGCATCATTTAAAATTTTCTTGTATCCCTACAAGTGTATTTTCAAGTCAACCCTTTCTTGGCTCACAGGGGCGACAGGTATAGTAGACCGTCTGCAGGAGGAAGTTCCTGAGACAATTGAGGCTCTGCAAGAAGCTGGAATTAAAGTGTGGGTCCTTACAGGGGACAAGCAAGAGACAGCTATTAATATTGCCTTTGCTTGCAAACTTCTAAGACCGACAGACCAGCTGCTTACAGCCAATTGTGAGAGCAAGGTAAGTGCAACAAGAGGAAAACTGAAGGAAAAGATATTTAATGAAATAAGTGACTATTTGCGCCCAGATGTTAATAAAACTGGCTGGCCAGACAACACTATTTGCACCACATGATGTTTTCTGTGTGCGGTCTCCCTCAGGAGGCATGTGAAACTCGACTTCATGAGTTACAACGTGAGATCAGATTCTTCACGAAGGGAGGCGTGTCTGACCACAATGTGGGCGTGTCTGAAGACGACAGGAGTGCCTCTGACTTTGTGCTGGTCATTGACGGCCGTACGTTGGACTTTGCTCTGCAGGCGGAACTACAGGAGCATTTCCTGGAACTCACATGCTGCTGTCGTTCAGTCATATGCTGCAGATCCACCCCCCTGCAAAAGAGCCAAGTAGTACATCTCGTCAGGGACAAACTGAAAGTCATGACTCTTGCTATAGGTCAGTAGATGGATCTGAAAAGGTCTGATTGGCCTCTGGTGGCTTTTTGAAAATTAAACGTGCTCCTTGTTTATAGGTGATGGAGCAAATGACGTTAGCATGATTCAAATGGCAGATGTTGGCATCGGCATCTCGGGCCAGGAGGGCATGCAGGTACACGCACAGACACACACAACTGAAGTATTGTTTTGTTGGTTTCACTTACAAGTTCACTTGTAACCAAGTTATTTCACAACATCTTTAATGACATTATTCCCACTTTTTCATTACTAAAACCTTTTAGTTTATAAGACAGAAGAGACATCTGCTGCTCATTCTGTCTGAACACGTGGTCTCAAGTGATCTCATGTGATTTCTCTGTAGGCAGTGATGTCAAGCGACTTTGCCATCTCAAGATTTAAATACCTGAGAAAGCTGATTTTGGTTCACGGTCACTGGTGCTATTCACGCTTGGCTAACATGATCCTCTATTTCTTCTATAAGAATGTGGTGCGTTACATAATCATTTATGAAATCAGGTCAAAATGAAGAACCTGTTCTGTTCTCACCTTTTTCTGTGGTTTCTTTTTATATGTAGATGTACGTAAACCTGTTGTTCTGGTACCAGTTTTTCTGTGGGTTTTCGGGCAGCACCATGACTAACTCATGGGTTTTGATCTTCTTTAACCTGCTCTTCACATCCGTCCCTCCACTTGTATATGGTGTGCTGGACAAAGATGTCTCTGGTGAGACCCTTCTAGATCTGCCTGATCTTTACAAGTCTGGGCAGAAGTCTCAGGTGGGCGTATTATCCTACTATAAATTTTTATAACTATATCATTCTGTTCTGTGTAAAGTGTAGTACATAGTATAAATATTGTGGTGTCTTGTTTGTGGTTTTTTACTAAAGTGTGTGACTTTTTAGGCCTACCTTCCTTCAACATTCTGGCTGACCATGCTTGATGCTTTTTATCAGAGCCTAGTGTGTTTCTTCGTACCTTACTTTGTAAGCCATTCTGAAGTTCCTCACTTTAATGACTGAGTGTGTACAATGCCTCTTATTTGAATTGAGTAATTTGCATTATTCTCAAATTTGAGGGTGTGCCTAAAAACAGGAAAAAAAAAGGTGTTTTTAAACGTGCAGAAAGTTTTTTTTAAAGGTGAAGTGTTTATTTTTTATTTTAAAGTATGTTCTCCTATCCAATTCTAAAAATTGTACGCAAAATGGTGCTATCAAAACATGGCTGAGAGTCATATGTTTGAGAGTCCTGACCCATCCAACATAGCAGCATTGTCTCAAACAGTAAGTGTGGGGCTACACTATTAATTTGTCCAACTAATTGTAGATGCTTGTTGGAGGTAGTGTTTTACCCCTTTCAATTGGTGATGCCAGTGTTGCAAAAGTTATACACTTCAACTTTAAATTTCATATTTAAACTGAACATGCCTGATACACCTTAATGATTCAAATACCAGACTGTTATTTTCAAAGCATTGTATATATAAATGATCACATCATTTTCTTTGTATGTGATGTAAGGCCTATGCAGGAAGTGATATTGGAGTATTCTCGTTTGGCTCTCCAATTAATGGCTCCGCCCTCCTCATCATCCTCCTGCATCAGGTCATCGAGAGCCGCACACTGGTGAGCCAATCAGCTTACAGTGCAAGTTTGTCACTCATTTTGTTGAAATATGCAAAGCATAATATATGTAAATCTTTAAGATACAGTTGCATTCAGTATTTAATTACACACAACACAACAAATGTCTTTATATTTTATACTGTATTTTCTGCTAATCTTATTGTGCCTTTTTATTTTATTTTTTGTGCAGACATGGCTACACGGTTCACTGCTGCTCTTCAGTGCCCTCTTCTATTATGTCTTTGTATTAGTCTTCAGCGTTACCTGTGTGACATGCAATTCTCCCACAAACCCTTTTGGCATAGAGACAAAAATGATGTCTGAGGCACTCTACTATTTTGTATGTGGACTTACTACAGTCTTGGCATTATTGCCTAGGTACTCCATGCACACGTCCATTCATTCAATCCCAATAGCCCTTGGCTCTCTTTCTTTGTCTCACTCTTTGTGTTCTTTTGTCACAGGATTCTGTTTCGTGTCATTTGTAACACTATCGTTCCTTCTGACCTGGCAAAAGCACAGAAAATAGAGAGACTGTCACCAGAAGACTATTGCTCTAGCATACGTCAGTGGAAAGAGAACAAAGCTGCTCCAAAACAGTCCCGGAGAAACATTCCTCAAAGCCTCAGTGTGAATGCAGACGTGCCCAGTTTAACGGATTGTATCCCAGAAGCAGGCGCTGTCGTCTCATGACCAATAACAATATCTTCACCTTTGACTATATAAACGTAGTCATTAGTAAAAATAATGACGGTATATTCCTGCACTTTAATGATTGGCAGATATTCTGACCAGTCAGATCACAGAGCTGGATTTTCTCTGCCCAATGAGAGTGTTTTTACAGTGATGTGCCTGGGCTCTCTCTTTGTTGGGGGCCGTGCAGAGCTGACAGCTTGCATTGCAAACTTGTTCTTGCAAATTGCATTGCAAACTCATTCTTGCAAATTGCATTGCAATGTTGTTCTTGTTGCTGATCGTAAAAGTGACTTGAAGTTGGCTGTTTGTAGACTTGTAGGTGGTCCAGTGCTTTCTCCTAGCTGCATGATATGCAGAGAAGTGTTTACGCTCCATAGGCTGTGCCTGTGAGTTTTAGAATTACACATGCATTTCACACAAGAATTGTGACCTGTGCCTCAGCATGTGAAGAGATTTAAGGAGTTGTGGATGAATTGTGGGCCATGATGTGGTTGGTGTATGCCAAGATATTGTAGCTGCTTTGCTTTTACTTAATGCAATATAAAATGCCATTATTGAGTTTGCAATATTCTGAGATGCACAGTTGCAAACCTCCTCATAATTGTTTTTACATTTAACATAAGTTCATTATTTACTTGTATACAAAAGATGATGTTTTGAGAAATGTTTTTTTCAATACAGTAGAAGTGGGTGTCACCATTGTGTGTACCAACATACTTAAAAATATCTTCTTTTGTGTTCCACAGAAGAGAAAGGTCATACAGGTTTGGAATTACATGAGGAAGAGTAAATTATGGAAATTTGTAGGGTAACTATCCCTTTAGGTAAACAGTGAGTTACCATTTTATACAGACATTTTATAAAATTGTCAAAGATCCAGAATAATTGTGAGTGAATGCTACTGCAATGCCAGTAGCATCAAATGAACAGATATTGACTGACTGACTTTAATAGGAAAGTAGTGTTTCTGTCTCCAGTACTGTGCATACACAATCACTGTAGGATACATGAAAGAAAAGATCTGGGGACAAACAGCCTGGATGTTGGAACAAAAAAGTGTCACCATATTTGCACATAATTATTTTTTTGTTGATCTGGTAACCTCTAAATAATTAGAAAAAGCATAACTGCTTTTATTGATCATGGAGATGACATACCAAGAGCCCTAACATTAAAAACATTCAGTGAATTTTCTTTGCTCATGAATGAATGTATTTGTGACCTGAGGTCTTTAATGCCCATTTCTGTGTTCATTTCATGCATGCCAGATGGATTACCAGTGTTTTATGATCACTTTTATAATGAAATGTTATTTTTATGGCATAAACAAATGCTTAAGTTAAAAATGTGAATCGATAATAAAGAATGATGATCGTAGGTGACTTTTCAGTCATTGACTTTGACATAGTCATTGACTTGGAAACATTATTTATAGTTGTTTTACGTCTCTTGTTTGTCATTTGTGTTAGTTGCGAAATTTGAAATAAAAACTCCTTATTTGTCAACTGTAGTTCATGACTGTGTACACAGAAGGTTGTTTTAAGTGGGTCGCAGTCACTTGGCTGTTGCGGAAAATTGACATTCTGATTTAAGTATCTTTTTAATGGTTTTGATATCTTACAATAAGGTATTTTGTATTTAACAAACTTAAATATTTCATTCATATAATGACAAGGATAATAATGTATTTTCCCCACATTTCCATTTAAAAACGTCTTTGTGGGTCTTGAGATAGATTATAGTTGTCTAGGTGGGTCCTGGTATGGAAACGTGTGGGACCCCTTGCCTATGTGAGTGAGAAGTTGAGCGATGAAAATGACTTTAAAACATTATGCTCTGTGGAACAATACCACCCACAGAGGAAAGATTTCCCATGGAAAAAACTGACATAATATAGTAGAGGCACTTCTTGCATAAACTCAAACGTACTGTAAATAACTTCATTGGTTCTCTAAATTACTATGGCACCTGTGGGCGGAGTTATGGCACTTCCCCGTGTTGTACGCTTTCGATTGTAAGACAAACAGGACGCCAAGTAACTGTTTTAGTTGAACCTGAATAAAAAAGTTGTGAATGACAGAGACTGTAACAACACTGTAAAAATCCACTTTCACAAAGGAAAACATGAGTGTGTGCAGTTCAACGCGGAGCTCCGGAGAAGACATGGACGAGTTGGAGTCGGTCAGGTGAGCTGAACCTGTTACTTGTTACCTGTCATCCACTCGGACTTTATTAGTAGTTGTATCAATATTTAACACTCATGAAATAAATAATACACTGCGTGATCGTAAGCGCGAATCTTTTAATATATGTTATAAAACCTTTCATCTTTCCTAATGACGTTTGTGTTTGTTTTCACACGCTGTTATAAGTTCATTGACCTAAATTCGTAAATTTTCATTTGTCATATCAGTTGTGAAAACAAAAATATGTTTTACTAAGATCAAAGAAACAGAAGTCTGAACAAAGTATTGCTACGTATGTTATATATGTGTACACCTGCCAAACCTTTTCGAGGTTAATAGCCTCAATCAGTATGAGGAAATACTCTTTTAATTTAACTTATCTTTTCATGAAATGCAGGCTGTACACAAAACTGATAAAAAGACAGAAATAAATTTCGGGAGAAAACCAAACAGTGGTAAATGTATGTACACGGTGCTTTTTAGTGCGAGCTGTTTTAAAAAATATATTTTTTTTATTAAATGTTTTTGTCTAAGGGAAGTCAGTCTCTAGCTATTGTTACAAAGCAAACAAATGTACATTGACATTTAATGTTGACTGCTTGTTCATGATACCCAAAAAGTCTGAACCAGTTAGACCATGTTTCCCAAATCTTAAATCGTTTTGTTTGTTTCTGCAACATGATCAGGGACATTGTTTGAAGGACACTTAAAACCACCAGTACAATGAAAATATAATCACAGTTAAAAAATAATAATGTGTCAATCAATTGTGTGATGATTACTGTATACAGTTACTGTATACTGCTCTGTAATATTAAATAACTGACAAAGAAACAATTATTACTCAGGTAATATGCTGTGCCTGATTTAAAAGAAAAAAACCTTATGTACAGGTTATTGAGTAGTTTTGGGTATGTTTAGGTGTGTGGTATCTAACACAATTTGTAGTCAAGTCCCCTGTTTTTTGTGTTTGTGTCTGTAGCTGGTATCATTATGATTTGTCCCGGCATGCCGCGGAAGCTCTTCTCCTTTCAAATGGGGTTGATGGGAGTTTTTTACTCAGAAATAGCAACAAGGGACCTGACTGCTTTGCCCTGTCTGTCCGGTAAGATATGTCCACTATGTACATAAACCCTTATGTACTTGGAATCACATGCTCTAAATCACATTTTTATGTGATACCATATGTAATATGATAGATTATGTGATGTGTAGAAAAAACACTCTGGAGAGCATACACACCTTTAATTGTGCACTTCATACTTAAATACTATACTTACATAGCTGTTAATCTGAGTCAAGCTGGTATACATTGAGTCAAGATTATACTTTATCAAATGAGTCAAGATTATACTTTTGTTATTCCCCTTATTTTCCATTACCCTTATATACTGTGGTTGTTAGGTCTTGTTTTAAACTTTTCAGTTCCCCTTTCTTTTTCAAACGTTTCAGTTGTGAACCTCACTGCTGTCTTGCTTGAATCTCTAAAGTAAAGACAGCTGGATGCAAAAAATATTTATTATCCACATTATTATTTTTTAAAGCTACAATCCATATCGTTTTAGATTAAAAATGAACAAAAATCTGTAATTGAGTAAGTACATGACAAATTAGTGTTTAATACGTCATCTTACCTAACCCTCATTCTCAATGGTAAGTTTATTAGAGAATGATTTAGAATTTGAGCTGTCGGATCCGATTTCCCAGGAAATGCCAGTTTGACGTCATTGACTTCAACATACATAATGAAAGTATGTAAAGAAACCTGCAGTTTTATGTTGCAAACAGAGATGGCAGTAGAGAG
>JAZGTK010009181.1:0-17507 GCA_036877625.1 Ambastaia sidthimunki | reverse complement strand
GGAACCAGCTCAGTAAAACTTCTACAGTGCTCAAATGTCTCGATCAAATAGAATTGAGTTTAAACTCATAACAAGAGGTCGTATTAGATTTGATTCCAGAAATACTTGCATAATTACTTTCCGTTCAAGACACAGGAAGGTCTAATTGAAAGAACGTTGACCTAATAACCCCAGAACAACCCTGCACAGAACTTGAATTTAGTTCAGTATGTTTTTACTTTTGTATGTGGTGTTTCTGTTGATCAGTAGAGCATGTGTTAGCAACGCAAAGGTTCCGGGTTCAATTCCCAGGAATACATACATACACATATCACACTGATATCACAACTGTAAATGTAATATAACTTTAAAAGTACTGTAATTCACTTTGGATAAAAGCATCTGCCACATGTATAAATGTAAATGTGATGGCTGTAAAACCTAAAGAATTTGAGTTTTTGTACTTTTTCAGCTTGTCCAGCAGCAAGCTCTGGTGGCTCAGTCGGCATATCTGTCTCCCGTGGCAACGGTTGCCGCAGTGCAGATGCAGCAATTAGCCGCTCTCAATCCCAGCAGCATCATAGCCACGCCCATCGCCTCCATCACGCCCTCCTCAGGTAAACAAGTCTCCAGAGCAAGTCCATGTTGAGCCCTTCTGATTTCTTTCCGTTTGTTCATTATGATCCATGATCTTTCGGCTGTAGGTACGAGCACTCCACCAGCTATTGCTGCCACACCTGTGCCTGCTCTCCCTCCACCAATCACGGTCAACAGTTACACCCCAGTGCCCGCCCCACCCAATGGGCAGTCTGCCACTGAAGCCCTCTACACCAATGGCGTGCACCCATATCAGGGTGAGTGACGCCCTCCTCCAGTGATGAAAACACTGAGATGGTTTTCTACTAATGTCTACTAGCTAATATTTCTTTCAGTCGATCATGATTGTATTTCTTTTGTTTTCACTCTTCAGCTCAGAGCCCTGCGCTGGATCCTCTTCAACAGGCTTTTACAGGCATGCAACACTACACGGGTGAGGCTGAACTCCTGACACCTTTGAAGTTTATCAGCGGAAGAGAATTTTACTGCATTACTCCCTGTTCCAAAAAAGAACCGTTTGGACCAGGATCAGTTCTGAGGTGGTTTTAATTGGTTTCAGATCGGCAGTGCTGATCTGTTACTGCCTCAAACAAGTTGTTATTGCAGGTGGACGTGTTTGACCAGGGCAGGCATGCTAGGTGACCTGCCAAAATGCCCAAAATAAACCTTGTGCAAGCCATAAGTTTGAACTGATCGTTTAAGCTGGTTACCAAGAATCTCGTCTGAGATTTGAGATTTTCTTGCAGGGGTGACAATGCAGTTTGACAGTTATTGTTTAATGATTTATCTGTTATAAAATTGCAGCAGTCTGAACTACATTATTAGTCTCGTGTTTGACTTCATAACTCCACCCACAGCTACATATCCTGCTGCTTACGGATTGGTCGGTCAGCCGTTTCCTCATCAGCCCACTCTGGTTGCTCAGCAACCTCAGCAGCCCCAGCAGTTGCAACAGCGAGAAGGTAATGATGTCACTTCCTGTTGCACTGGCAATTGTGACCAATAACATCCTGTTTGATTATTCTTTGAAATCATTGTTCTACAGATCTCATGCTGCGCCATTCAAAGAACCAAAATCTGTTTTCTCATATATTGTATTTCCTGCCTGGGTTTGGTCACCTGAATATCTCATCCTAATTCCGGTTCTTTCCCCCCCAGGTCCTGAGGGCTGCAATATCTTTATTTATCATCTGCCTCAAGAGTTCACAGACTCAGAGATGCTGCAAATGTTTTTGCCCTTTGGTAACGTCATCTCAGCCAAAGTGTTTGTTGACCGAGCCACCAACCAGAGCAAATGCTTTGGTAAGTAACTGTGAAATTGACTGAGAGCACCAAAAACAGTTTAAGATTGCAAAAGTTAAGGTTATAAAGAGAAATGTTTTCTTTTGTGGTTTATGTCAAAGGCAATCCATCCAGTCAGACGTCATGCAGGGTTCCTGCACTGAATTTTCACCTTGTGTTTCCCATTTCTGGTCCTCTGTTTTGTAGGTTTTGTAAGTTTTGACAACCCGGCGAGCGCCCAGGCAGCCATCCAGTCCATGAACGGCTTTCAGATCGGCATGAAGAGGCTGAAAGTTCAGCTGAAGAGGCCTAAAGATGCCAACCGTCCATACTGAGAAGAACAGGTGAGAGAAACATAACAGTAGTTAAAAGGGGAACATAACAAGTGTCTCTTTGTAAAAACTGTTTCTCATTTAATACCTAGTACTGAATTGCTAATCTGTGGTCAGGTCTAAACTTTGTTGATACACAGTTTCCTGTTTTAAGTAGTCCACTTAAATTATTAAGAGTGACCTAATAATAAAAGGAATGTTAAACTGATCAGCATGAAATCTTTAATAGTCGAAGAAACGCTCATTAATTTTTACTTTCGTTTATTGTTTTTGTGCTGTGTCATTGTTCCAAAACAATCAAACAAACAAACACAACCTCATCCACACCCAAGGCTGCCCTGTCCAATCATAACTCGTGTGGAGACCACGTCGCTATGGCTACGGTGGCCTAGCAACCAATAAAGCTTCCCCTTCCTCCCACAGCGTTGGTTTGTAAGTTGATTGGCCTGTGTTGGTTGCCGTGGCGATATTCCTGCCTGTGATGGTTGCCATTAGCAGTTTTGTTTTTTGGCCCTTTGTCATGTATCCTCCATGCTGAGAGTGCATGGCGGGTTACCGTGGTGACTATGAACTGTGTTTTGGTGCGTTGTGACTCTCTCTTTTTGTTTTATAAATACTGATCAATAACTGACACACCACATCTGTTATTTACTGTAATGTGACCACCACTAAATTAATCCAATTGAACTATAATTAACTAGTTAAATGTGTTTTGGATGGATTTTGTTTTTGATCAGTCTCCTGTGTGTTTCGTTTATCATGATCTCTATTTCTTACAAAAACACTCCCGTTTGTAGTCTGCTGCTGTTATAGATATTGTGAATGTGGGGTGGGTGGGTTTCACTGTGGTTGTTTTTGACTCAAAGCGAGTTTGTGTTAGTGAGTTTGCTGTTCCGTGCAAACGAGTGAGCTTGTGTACGTGCTTGCGTGAATGATTGGACTGTTTGAGAACGCGCGAGAGAAAGACAAGCAGGAAATTTTCATTCATTATATCTCAAACTTCTCTGCCGAGGTTTGAGGTGACAGTTTGTGATGTTATGGTGATATAAGTGAAGCATTGTGCCGACCAAAAACAGCATTTCTCTGTAGGAATTCTGGGTGTTTTTTTAAAATAAACAGACAATTAAACTTTCTCCTTTCTTGCTAACTTAAATTCAGTTTTTTAAACAAGAAGCAGTGAGGTTAGGTCACGATCAAATCACAATACAGCCCAGAATTCCTATGGTGCATGTTGAAAATTTGTTTGCCTGCCAGAAATGTTTTCTTACTTGAAACAAATAAATACTAACACACAAACACATACGTGCATAAAAACCTATTTACTGACAATTTAGGGTGCATGGAATACTGAATGGTAAACATTAGATGACAGTGTTAACCATCCCAAACACAAAATAGTTCACTGTTAACTTTGTGAAAGAAGTGGGAATGTCTTTTAATCTTAGTGACTTTCTCTTAAACTTGTGTTTTCTTTCTCTCTCACAGGAAACACAGGAGGTCAAACAAAGTTACTTACGAGTCACTTTCCTCAACTGAAAATATGGGACCAACAACTTTCGCAAAACTGCAGTATAAAAAAAAAATGATCCAAGATTATGTAAACAAAGATATACATTTAATAGAGACAGACTTATCGCACAAGGTGCAAGTTCAATATAATAATTTACTACCTTAACAGTATACGATATAGGACCAATAATTTTCTGCGCAAGTTGGATATTCTGCACAGCCAGCCAGTAAATGCTAGTTAAAGCGCTAGCAATGCAATGCCACTCGCTCTTGCTTACAAACTATTGTGTCGTGCGCTTGTGGGTCGTGACCTTTCTGCCCAGAGCCCACACGTCAATGCCCTGCACACACAAATGGGACCAACCAACACAAATATGTCAGTACTACACGTTTGTTTCTGGGTAAAATGATGTGTGCTAACTACAGACCATCAGAGTCTGCAATCTAAAATGTGTATATAGAATTTCAAGGGGACCATGTGTAGACATATTAAAACGGTTGGGTGGGTGGGACTGGGGCAGTGTGATCAGAGCAAAGCATCAAGGGTATGACAGCTACAGAAAGAACGTCCTTTAGGAATTGTGAGGATATTTGCTCCTGGTCTGAGTCCAGTGATCGTTCATCTTTAATACTTATGGAAATGAAGGACTTGTGATAAAGGATGATGGGTCTATATTGCATATGTCTCTAAAATAAGTGAATATAGTTTATCGCAGAAAGGACGTAGCTAGACTTTTTTATTTTTAGATTTGTTAGTTTTTCTTTCTTTTTTATTTAATTGTGGATGATTCCAGAAGATTCATGAAAGTTAAAAACATTAAAAAATGTATTTCATTGTATATATCATGCTTTTAAAATGGTTAAGATTTAAACATTTGGGATATTATTATTATTAATTATTACTATTATTATGATTATTATTTAGGAAAAGTGATTTCTATCTTTTTTTCAATTAATTTATCAATTTCTTGATGGAGGGCATTTTTTAAATTATTTATGAACATAGAGGATCATTGACTCATGTGCGATGAATCCATGTATTTTTAGACCTTTTATTTACAAAATTAATTAATGAACAATCATTATTGTTATTCTATTTATTTTCTTCAATTGTTGTTTCACAACCTGTCAATTACAAAAAAAAAATTTGAATAAAATTTTAAACAATATTTGTGTCTTTGTGAGATTTTTAGATAATGAGCATCTGTCTGTCTGTCTATCAAATTATTGCTTTTTCCCTTTTAAAGAACGAGCCAAAAGGAATGACAGGACTTGTATAATGCAACACAAACTCTTAAAGAACCATTTTTGACTGCATGGTTCCAAAGAGAACCTTTAATATCCACAGAACATTTATGTTCCCATAGAACCTTTATTTAGTGGATAAAGGTCCTTTAGACAAAAAAGGAAAGAAATGGTTCCTTTAAGAATCTTTGAATGTTCTTTTGGGAACCAAAAATGGTTCTTCTATGGCATTACTCCAAAGAACCTTTATTTTTACGAGTGTATGTCTTTTATAATAAAACAACTGGCCTTGTCTATATAATATACAGATATGTAACCTGTATTCACATTTAATCAGAAATGTCTTTATTATAACATGATGTGTTGTGAGGTAACAGCTGTCCTGTACAGTCATCACAGCTTTTTCCAGTGTGTCGTCATCACGTTAGGACGTCATAACTCACATGCAGTCATACGTCACTTTAAATGGCTCCTGTCCCGCCCCGCCCTCGTGGTTTAGTTACTTTTTACCCTCCTCTTCTCTCTTTCATTCGCCTGGTTAGATTCGGCTCTCAACAACCGGACGAACCACATCTGGACTTTTTAAAGCAGGACACATGAAGCTGAAAGTCTTACAAAGTACATCGTAGAGAAACATTTAGACTGAGCTGAATTATGTGTCGCTTTACTGCCAAACATACGATTACAGACAAACTGTGAACCAAACGGGGGAGGAAAAACTTGCTTTAAAAGTGGCTGTATTGTTCTCATCACTGGATTTGACGGACTATGCAGACGGACTGGATTGTGGATTATGAAGAGCGTCGCACCGGTTGCGCTGAATAATAAACTACATTGACTTTAATGCGCCTCCGCTGAACGCGTCCGCTCACACCCTCGCGTTTCGCTCCGCCGCGTCAAGTAAGTCCCGTTACACGAGCCGCGCTCGTTCCTGCATCGCTTTTATTTCCTAAAGGCTCGTGCATGAACGTCAAAGCATCTCTTGTGTTGTGCTATGGTTGTGTTTTTGGCACATTAAAGCGCGCGGTGGGCTCGGTGGGCTCACGGCCTACACCAGCGCGTGATGCCGGAGCGCGCAAAGTTGCGGATGTGCGTCAACTTTCAAAAGACGTGCGTCGGATTGTTTGACGCATTTATTATTGAACGCGTTTCATATTTTCACGCGTGCGGTTTTCAGGGCGGGTTCCGCGCGATGGGGGCCGAGAACGCGCGCGCGTCGCGTTTGGCACGAATCGCGTCGAGTGTTTTCGCGTGTTTGACGGTGAAAGACGTCAGCGGTTCTGATCCGCGTTTATGACGCCAGTTTAAAGCCGCTTCACATACGCGATCACAGCGGGCTCGTCACATTATCTAGCGTGACGATCGACTCATGTTACGCTCCGCGTCTTTTGAAGACGAGGCTCACGCCACACTGTGACGTCACTTCATCGTGACGCAAGCGAACCGCACCGAGTTTACAAATAGCAGCTTAAGTTCTTTGTATGACGATCCCATAATAGTTTTTTCTTATTTAGCCTTTTTTTTCTGTCGTTTATTTTGTTTAACAAATTGTTGCATCACATTTCATTACAGCATAAGTTTGATTATTGCCATGTTTACTGATTATAATGTGACTGGCAATAACAAAACTGTCGGAAACTATGACAACTAAGTGAAGTTGAAACACCTTTTGGTTTAGATGTGTAATAGTTTCCCACTGTGCATTTTTAAATGTATATTACTGCGTTTGGTAGCTAACCAAACGATTCTTAAAGTTGCTTCTGTATTCAGTGTAGTGTGGAGATTAATTTGAGTCTTAAAATGAAGAAGGAAACATCACAGATGGAAAGGATTGTGTAATAATCTAACATTACTGTAAGCATATGACCATTTTCAGTGTGTTTACTAGGATGTTGTGCAACATTACACTTACAAACCACTCGCAGTAGCTGGTCAGTGTGTCAAACTATTAAAGTCTGTTTCCCTCTGGAGAACCTTAAAATCTGTTCATTCAGTTTCTCAGGGTGCTTATTATTAGACACCAGAGATATTTGTTCTTGAACGCTGGAATTAAAGTTGATATAATGGAATGTGATGTGATAGAAGTTCTTTAAAAGGGAGTGAATGTCTTCTAAAAACTGAATTTGAGAACAAGGTCAGTTATAAAGTTATCGTATATTAGTCATCACTGTTTGGTCATAACTTCCTACATTATTTGAGTTGGCATCATTATTCTTAGCTCGGCTATCTTGATGTGCGTCATGTCTTTATCAAAGTTTGTTCCCTCTGTGTCATTGCTGATATCGTTCTCAAACTGGAGAAGTTAAAGCTGCAATCTGCAACTTTTGCATCTCTGTTTGAAACATAGAATTGCATAGAATTTACGTACCTTGAAATCAAATGAATCCAAAAATATATATCATGATTAATTTAAGAGATTGTGTTAATTTCAGATCTGTCATGTACTTTCTCAGTAACTTATTTTTGTTTATTTTTAACCCAAAAAATAACGAATTAAATCTTTAAATATGTACTTTGGTAGAATCAATGTGCCTGTAGCTCTTCAGATGAACAGAACAGAATCTGGTCTCGTTCTGGCCTGGCTGGATCCATGCAGCACTACTTAGCACAGGTGACAGTACAGCCTTTCAGTCTGTGCCAGCCAATCAGAGCGGCTGTGATGTCATGCTCAACTCTCAGAATGCTTCCATTGAGAGAACGCAGGCTTTCGTACAGCTGGCGACCCGGCCGCTCAATCCGTGTCACTGACAGAGAGGATAAGAGGGTTTTCATTGAAAAGTCCGTGTCGTGTTTTTTGTGGACCGGTACGAAGGGTTCATCAATCTGTACCAGGGATGTGTTCACATTTTTGACTTTTTGATGCAAGTTGACTTTTATTTGATATTGAAGTGATAGTTTATTAGTGGTCTCATATTGCATTTCTGAATAATATGGGCTGTCGATATTTCTAAGGGAAAGGTGCTTCAATATGCCATAGAAGAACCATTTTTGACTGTGTGATTCCATAAAGAATCTTTAACATCTGCAAAACTTCCTGTTTCACAAAAGGTTCAGTGTAGTGGAAAAAGGTTCTTTAGCCATTTCTTAGTTTTTCTTAGTCTCTTAAGAACTTTTGACTGAATTTAGGGAACCAAAAGTGTTCTTCTGTGGCATCACTGTTTTTAAAAGTGTCACTTTAGTAAATGTGTTAACTCAGTCTGCTACTGCATTGTTTCTAAACATTCACTGAAAACATCACATCTCTTTCTTTCTTGCATCAGGATGTTGTCCAGGCTGAGCGAGTGGTTCTGGAATGAGAGATTGTGGTTTCCAGAGGGTCTCGGCTGGGCTGACCTGGAGGATCGGGATGGTTTCATCTACGCCAAAGTTGCTGACCTGTGGGTGACGCTGCCCATCGCCCTCGCCTTTCTTATCATACGACAGATCTTTGAGAGGTCAGAACCTGCTTTGCATTATTAGTATTCACACGTACACACCAGTGTCAATATTGTATTTGCGATGTGTGATTTGGTTTGTGCAACGGATGTGTTTGTTTAAAGACGTGCTTTTCAAGCAGTCATCTTGAGGAACTTGTTCAACTGTGCAAAGAAGCTCAGAGGAATATTTGATATCATTCATGGTTTGTTTTGTAAATGGAATTGTGCAGTAATGGATCTTCACTGCATTATGTGGGGGGTGACATGCTTTTAGCTTTTGAAAAATAACAGCGCAGCCTTTGAATGATCAATGTTTCAAATACTGTAAAACTTGATGCACGTTTCCCTCCGTTTTTCCAACTGTATGGAGTTAAAGGTTTGAGTGTTTCTGCTGTTTTCTGACATTAGGACTGTGGCGCCTCCACTCGCTGCAGCTTTGGGTGTGAAAGAGAAAATCCGGGTTCGAGCAGCGAACAACCTCACGCTGGAGTCGTACTTCAGCATCAGAACTAAAAACCCCACACAGGTACAATCCATCAGTTCTACAACAACCTCATCTGACATCACTCAATTACTTAAGTGCTGTATGCTTTTATTATTGTCGTTCTGTAGCTCAGTGGGTAGAACATGCCGCTTGCAACGCTGAGATTGTGGGTTTAACACCCTGGAAACACAAACTGATAATATATGAAACTTGCAATAAGTCAGTTTGGATAAAAGCAACTACTAAATGCATTAATGTAAATGTTTGAATATTTCTTCAGTGGTAAATTGCTTTGGATTAATGCATCTGCTGAATGCATGTAAATGCATGCAACCATTCAAGACCTAAATCTTGTAACCCTGGAATTAGGAAATTATGAACACGCAATTACAAATTAAAAGAACACAACCAGACTAGTTACAACTAAAATAATCTTTCTCTGTGCAAAAAAATGTAACATGGGTAATTCAGTTTGAACACCTAATGTTAACAATCTGACATCTCACAACGAGATATGACATCATCTCTTTCTCTCTGGCTTCACAGAGTGAAATGGAAAGTTTAGGTAAGAAGACGGGATATACAGAGAGACAAATCCACAGATGGTTCCGGAGACGAAGAAATCAGGAGCGACCCAACCAGCTGAAGAAGTTCAGAGAGGCCAGGTACACAACACACACACACACACACTGTAGTATTACTGTTGATGTGAGCACTAAATCTATATGTACAATCTACAGTTATACAGTTATATACACTGCTTGCTTTATAATGCACAGAAAGTCAGCACACAAAATCTGGATGTGCTATTAGTAAAAAAGTAACGTTCAGATAATGTTTCATGTGTGGATGAAACTAGCAGTAACTGTGATCTTTAATATCTCGCTTTCAATGTTTCAACATCTGTTTATCTGTTTTTATTTAGAAACACATTTTACACGTCATTAATTCAGTTCATCATGACCAGCTGTCAGTCACAACAGTGGGGTGTAGATATACAGACGTATAGGGTCCGTTTGTTTGAAGCCGTGTTTAATTTCTCACTGTGTGGGTTTGTATTGTGAGTGAATTATGTCGCATGATTGAATGACGGATGTTAAAATGATGATTTTATTTTTGATCGTTTTGTTACAGCTGGAGATTCACCTTTTATCTTCTTGCTTTCATCGCTGGCCTTGCTGCTCTTATTGATGTGAGTTTTCCTCTCTGTTACAGAACAACACATCTGCTGATGTTACAATATTCCCCCCCATTAACAAAATTGTGTCATTTCCGTTTCCGGCAAGTTTTGAAGTGTAAAATGTTTAATTATAGTCATCTCGTGTACATCTGATCTGCTGCCGTTCATGTACATAGTGTCATACACATATATATGTATACATAACATCAGTATATAGACCATTTTCAGCCTATAGACTTCCATATAAAAAACCTCATATAAAGATGGTATATAGAGGCTTTGTCACACTCATGTTCTCTTCACACTGTGTGTTCTGTAGAAACCATGGCTCTACGAAATGAAAGAAATGTGGACTGGCTTTCCAATGCTGGTATGTTCACTATTAAGTGCACTTATTTTTTTCCAGTCATCTAAAATGCTTCTGTTTTATGGCTTCTGTTAATAAATTGGAAAAAAGTTTGACAATAATTAGGATTTGCTTAGAAAACTGATGCCAGGTTAATTAAATGGTATTAATGATGTATAAACGCATTGTTAGGTGTAAAACCTCTTTTGTATGTTCAGTAAATGCAGGAATCTCTTTCACACATGTAATGTTTAACTGTTGTCTGGTCTCACACCAGAATCTGTTGCCGTCTCAGTACTGGTACTACATGATTGAACTGGGATTCTACCTGTCGCTGCTGTTCAGTGTAGCATCTGATGTCAAACGAAAAGTGAGTGTGAACTGATTTCTGCTATTCAGTTTGGAATCCTGATTACTGTATGGATCACTAATGTGTGTGTGAACAGGGCTTATACAGTAGACAATATATTTATATAGGGATCTGGAAAATTGGGCGGGCTTGTTATAAACAACATCAGTTTGACCAGTGATAATAGTTTGTGAAGTACTCTGGCTGTCTTCATATTCAGATAGAAGTCCTTACATAATGATTTAATCTGCAGAAAACCTCTTTATATTTGGCGGGTTTTTAATTTCCCGGGTGATTAAATGTGATGTCATCTCAAACTGAATGTGAATACATCTGCCATGATCACTCACTTCTAAACTAACAATTTTATTTTGTAAGAAAGTTTCCATTAAGCAACAAAAACATTACAAGTGTTATTTTGAACATTCTAAGAACGTTGCTATTCTAACAGCTCTTATCAAGACTTGGTGGTACTGTGGTCTGGTACATTGACACTGAATGATTAACACATTCATCAGGACGGTGTTCAGAAATGAATGAGGATGTTTCTGATGTTTCTGCTTCAGGACTTTAAAGAGCAGATCGTTCATCATGTTGCCACCATCCTGCTGATAAGTTTCTCCTGGTGTGTGAACTACATCAGAGCTGGAACGCTCATCATGCTGCTGCACGACAGCGCCGACTATCTGCTGGAGGTAATCAGACTTATGGAAAATTAGGGAATTCTTAATTTCGGAATGGTTCTGATTCTCGATTCTGATTGGATGAGGTGCGTATGTAAAATGCTGATGGAAATTAGTAAATATAACTGCAATAAAAAAATATAATTTTGTCTGCGCAGTTTTTGCACGTGTGTAAAAGCAGTCTAAAAAAAATAAAATCTCTGGAAGTCATGTGACAGAATTTGTAGTATGTTAAAAATGTAGTATGTTGAAATGACTGTTGTAGAACAAACACGGGCTGTAACCACAGACCTCATCTGACCCTTAATTTGCTGTTCCACAAACCCATCAGAGATTCCTGTGAACTTCATTATGTTGTTATTTCACCCTTCTGCCCCCTAGTGGTGATTTTGTGCAAGTGAAAGACATTTATTTTGTCTCTTTTTGTAACAGTCAGCTAAGATGTTTAACTACGCCGGCTGGAGAAAAACCTGCAACTATATTTTCATCGTCTTTGCCATCACCTTCATCATCACCAGACTCGTGATTTTCCCATTCTGGTGAGTTGAGTCTTTATATTTGTATATTTAGTTTTTTTTATTGAAACTGTATGGCGCTCCAAATATAGTTTACATTATTCTTGTCAAAAATATCAAATTAAATCTTTAATAATGTTTGGTTGTGCTTGCTTTGTAAGAAAAAACTCCATGTGCTTTTATCATTGGTAACCAAAACTAACTCTCTCTCTTTCTCTCTTTCTCTCTTTCTCTCTCTCTCTTTCTCTCTCTCTCTTTCTCTCTCTCTCTTTCTCTCTCTCTCTCAGGATCCTGCACTGTACCTGGGTGTATCCGGTGACCGTTTATCCTCCGTTTTTTGGATATTATTTCTTTAACGGGCTGCTGTTTGTACTGCTGTGTCTGCACGTCTTCTGGGCTGTTCTCATCTTGCGCATGGCCATCAAATTCCTGCCGGGCAACGTGAGTTCATACATACACATGGAATGTCATTTTAAAGGGGCGGTACACCTGAAAGTGTCATTATTTCCTGTGAAACACAAAAGGAGATGCTGTGTAGGAGCTCCAAGCATATTTACAGTACAGTACAGTAGCTTTACAGTACAGACACTGTAAAATGTGTAAATTTAAAGCTGATCAAAGTTAATTTGTCATTCTGCAGAATATTGTAGAAGACGAGAGGAGTGACCGAGAGGAAACTGATTCGGAGGATGAGGAGGAGAAAGAGGGGGGTGAGAGAGAAAAGAGGGCACCAATAAAAAATGGACCAATACAGAACGGCCACTCCCCCCTAAACAACAACCATCATCGCAAGACAGAGTGATTGTGAGGTGGAAACTCTCCACAAACGCCAGACCAACATAAAGCAAGTGTTTGATGGACTGAATGGCCAGGAACACACACAGATTTATGGAATATTAATTTTTGGAAGTAGTCCCACTTTGAAAACAAGGAAAAAAAGCCTTATGCTCTAATCATCAACTGTTTAAAACACTATTAACAGACTGTCAGACGTGTCAGTAAATAAGCATTTTTTTTTTCTACAAAAATGTTGAAATCGTTTAGGGTCTGTTACTGGTTGTCCAACATTCACTTCCTTTTCCTAAAATATTTTTTCCAGTTTAATCTAAGTAGTGCCTAATTTTGAAATCCTGATTCTGTCGGATAATTTTACATTTAATTTTTGGGCATCACACACACTATCACTGCCTCTTTAATGGTCAAGAAATGCGTCTTGGTTTTTTCTGGCCAACTTTCAGATTGCTGCCATAGTTTCCCAGAATCCCCCAGTGTTTTTTTTTTTTTTTTTAGAAATTCTGAAGTTGCCAGAAACCGACTGGAATTTTTGTTTTTTTTAATTTTCATCATACCTGTTTCTTTCCAATAAGTCTCACTAAGTGACCTTTAAGAACCTGCCCTCCACGCACACGCGTGTTTTTGTTGCAGGCGTGTGTTCACTGCCAAGAGTCTCCCTCACCGATTTTCCCCATTGCAGTTGCACTATGAAACGTTTTTGACCCAGTCTTGCTCTGCACTACCACATAAACTTACAGACTCTCTAAAGCTCGACCACACGGTTCTGTTTAGCGGAACCGCTTCTAGTGCCGTGATCTTCCATTTGTATCATCTAGTGACTGTCACAGTGTCTATGATGAAACAAAAAAGTATCGGAGAATCTATTAATTCTGTTTTTGTCATTGTGTCCTCAGTGCATTTCTGTTAAAGATTTATTCTTACAAATTATTTCATTTTTTTTAGTTAATGACTTTTTTGGTTTACATTTAAGAATATTTTTATTTAAGGTCCAAATTGTCAGCGTGTTTTGTTTCAGTAAGTCTGATGAGTTAATTTATGCAGCTGAATTAACAAAGTTCTTGGCAGAAGATTTCTTCGTCTCTTCCATTTATATAATAAATGATTATAATAATGATCATAATTCTGTATATTCTGCACCTCCATCATCTGTAAAACTGTACAATGCATTAGAATAATTCTCAACTGTTTAATTGAAATTCTGGCTTGCAGCTGTAGTATTCCTAGTTTTCAAAAGTCATTCAGTCGTGAAGTCGGCCCTATACTGTATATTCTCAAGTATGTACTATTTCCTCATTTTCTGCCATATTACAGTTATAATAATGTAAAAGACAAGTTTATAAACTGGTATGAAAGGTGATGTCGAAACAGGTTCGGCCTGCAGGAAATGTTTTCTGTAAGTGGAACAAGACCTTTACATTGGCTTTACAAAGTTATTTTAAGTTTCCAAATGTTATCGCAAGTGCCTTATTTGTAAATACATATTTGTGTTGCCTGTTATGTATTACCATCATCTTCATCTCCATCAGCGATTTTAAGTTTTTTGAAACCATGCCATCCTCACAATTTTTTTCATTAAGTTTTCATCTTCATCTCTATTTTTGGCTCAATGCCGTGACCAACCCCCTCTCCTCTCATGTGCCCATCGAAGGGTCCACGCCGCACAAACTCACGGAAAATGTGTCCCAACTGCCAGTGTTTTTGTGTTTATTTTGTATTGTCATTATTCAACAATGTAAGATAAAGATTCTTGTGGATGACAAACTTTGCCATTGTTTTGTGTGAGCGGAGAAACACTGTATATATTTCCCTAAACAGACAAAACTGCTGTACGTATCTTTCAGAAAGCAACACTCTATAAAGTCTCCACAGATATGTTCAAAGATTCTCGGGTATTAGCAATGTCACATACTAATGAAACTCACCATTTACATTGTGCTTTTCAGCGTAGTGTATCTGCACAAGCTAACCGGTGTTGAATACTAATGCCAAAAAGATTGTTACCCAAAAATATCAAATGTGAGTCTTCAATGTTATGCGATCAGACTGATGTTATATATCTGATATCAGTCTGATATTTATTGCATTGTAAAGCTACATCTGTGTCTGTCTTTCTGTTTAGTGTCACAGTTTTATTAAAATTTAAACGACAAGTTAATTTAAACACAGAGAATGATGGTCTAATCATTTGTCTCATTTGTTAAAGACTTAATGTAGCCATTTTTCATTCATTTCATCAAGAATACCAAAAACTGTGGGTTCAAAACAGTGGAAGCCACTTACTTGAATCAAAAGCTTGAAACGTTTGTGAGACGTGTTTTCCGCGTGCTAATATTATTCACAATAATCGTGACATGTTTAATAACATGTTCTGCTTCAGTCTCGTCTCATTTAGTTGTGACACAGATTTTACTGATTGTCACTTTTGTTGCTTTCGTAAGAAAGAAGCTGCCAATCAAATAAATGTCAAATATAAACATGACAGAAAGTGTTCCTCTGTGCTGTTTAAAACTTTCTTGCTTAATGTTTAAACTTTTGCAGACACCCTCCTTCTAAACGGGTTATAATTTCTGCAAAGATAAAACTAATTTGGAAGCAACACTTTATTGTAAAACTGTATCATTCCCCAAAAATATTTTAATTAGTTTTTTTGGAACAGGCAAACTTGTCCTTTAAAGGCAAATGTACACCAGAGTTATTGTAGCTTTTGTTTTTTAGTTTTGTTGTAGTTTATTCATATTTTGAAGTAGCTTATTTTTATGTTTTTAAATTTTTGTTAATTTTTTTAGCAATTTTGTTATGTGCTTTTGTCATTTTATTAGCCATTTTAATATCACTATTTAGACTTAATTCATTTTTAAGTTTTATTTAGTTTAGTTTTTTGATTTTAAGTTAAATCATTTCACCTTTAAATAAAAAATATTACCTTGGCAATAAACTGACATTTCACAATTATGTGAACTATATTTTACATTTTCAGCCTTTTTATTTTCTGGTGTCAGTTTTAGTTAAAGATTATAACCCTGGTGTTCACATTCTTTTGGCTTATAATAGTGTAATTCAGCTGAAACTGATGTGGCCACCTGATTCTCTTGTGTAATGAACTTTTGCATCACACTGTGGTTTAACTGCTGCTTTTAGATATCAGATCAGTTACCAACATGCTGTGACTCTTAGCTTGTGTACAGAAATCTGATCTGAAATCAGCAATTAGTGTGAGCACATACTGACAGTAATTGTCTCTCTGGTAATGCGGCAGTGTCGCTTTCTGCCTCCACACGTAAAAAGGTCACGACTGGCCACAAGCTTCGAGTTCAGTCCTGCAGAAACGAGTGTGAGCGTTCGATGCCTCTGATATCTTCATCTCAGTATCGCTACATCTCTAACTCTGGCTGTCTGGGTCGTTTCAATCATGTAGTAGTTTGTAGTTTGTATACCTCACTGAGGACAACAAGAAAATTAGAACACAGGTGAGTGCGCAGACAAATGTTGTCAGTATGAGAAACAGATTGATCGTAACTTTAAGGCTGTTTTGTGCTAGTATGTAAAAGTCTGAAACTTTTGTCTTATTTAGTGCAAACTCTAAAATACTTATTGTCTATTGTATGGCATAATGTTTCTTCATTTTTAAATTCTCCTAAAATCCTAAAACATTTTTTCCAGGTTTGAATTAGACAGAATTCCAGACTGTTCTTAGACGTTTGGACTGTGTGGATGTTTTAAGTTTCTCTGAGCATGTAAGTGAATTTCTCTGGACCAGAATATTCTGAGCAGATCACATACATCAGATATCAGATCTGTTTAAGATAGCTGAGAACTAGTCTATTGCTCTAATCTTTATTGATCTTGGGATTGTCAGCAAAAATCTTAATGTCATCACATGAATTCTAGTAGTTTCTGAAGCTACAAATAATGCAAACTGATTAAAAGTCTTATTTCGTAATACACTTCCACACAGCAGATTAGATGTGCATTGGCTTTATTTCGTCGGCTCTAATTAAATCTCATTAAGGTAATTAATTATTTCTGAGAGGTTTGGAAGTAGCCCATCTTTCTCATTTACCCAAATATCACTTCCTGCTTCTCCATTCCCGTCTCCCATCTAATCTCATGTGCTTAAAGAATCCATCACAGCTAATTGGAGAGCGTCATATCTTTACTACATCTCAGCACTCTCCCTCTCCTTCCTTCTCACTTTATCTGTCCTTTGCTTTCTACCTGTCCTGGAATGCAACCAAACGACTGATATCACTTCCCTGCATCGCAAGACTCTGTTTCTCTTTACGCTGCCCCCGGTGGTGAACTTAACTGACACTGCGTATTGTCTTTCTGTACTCCACCACGACCCTCTTTGTCCAGTCTTCTCCTTTCTCTGACTGTGACGCCTTACCGTATGGTCTGCAGCCTGCTTGAGTTACAGGAGTTTGAAATAAGTGAGGGACTGGACCACAGCCCTCGAGAAAAGCAGAGCTGAACCACGGCCAGTCTGAACCTAACGTCATTCAACTCCTGTTAAACAATTCATAAAGGTTTGAGTGCCAAGAGAGGCCGCAAATATTCAAACACGCTCCGCTGTGGTGGAGGTGGACCAGGTTCACTTGAAGAGCAGAGACAGAACTGAAAGATTGTTGGAGAGCGAAGGCTGATGGTAATGGAGAAGTAGAGTTTTGGATGGGGAACAAAGCGCGGCCTGAGTCCTGGGAGAGGTACAAGAGGAAATAATGAGAAGCTTATGTGAAAATGTAACGCAAAAGAGATCGAAAGACATGGTAACGTTAGACGAGGATCAAAAAATGCCT
>JAZGTK010009180.1:0-17508 GCA_036877625.1 Ambastaia sidthimunki | reverse complement strand
AATGTTTCTCAGGTGGAAGATCTGAAGGCTAAACTGGCCATACAGGAAGTGGAGCTACAACTGAGAAACACAGACACTGAAGCTCTCATTGACAAAATCGGTCAGCAGAGTGAGAAACTCAGTCAGGAGAGGAGTGTAGCGGACGCAGAAGAACAGAGAGTGAGAAACACACACATTCTTTGTTTAATGATATTAATGATATACTGACAATGGATAATACAGTATATATCTGTAAAGCTTATGGCATAATGTCTGAGTGTGTGTATATTAGGTTGAAGCGATTCAAGCAGAGGTGACCAAACAACAGCAGGAGACTGAAGCAGACCTGGCGAAGGCCGAGCCAGCATTACAGGCGGCTAACGCGGCACTCAACACACTCAACAGGGTGTGTGTGTTTGTGTGTGTGTTTGTGTGTGTGTGTGTGCTCTTTAGACTGTTGAGTCAACCTCACACTCACAATCCAGCCACTGTGTTGATGGTTTAGTTTGAGTAATTGTGTGTTTGCACAGCTGAATCTAACAGAGCTGCGGACGTTTCCGAACCCTCCCGTCATCGTATCGAATGTTGCTGCGGCGGTTCTGGTGCTTTTGGCTCCTCACGGCCGCATCCCCAAAGACCGCAGCTGGAAGGCAGCTAAAGTCGTGATGAGTAAAGTGAGCATTTGTGTAGAGTTGACATTTAAACACACTGTATGTGTGAGATTCACACTCACGTGCTGTTTACCAATGTTTCTATTTTGATGCCGCTGACATTTAAGGCTAGCAGAGTGCAAAATACTTTTGGCATTTTACATTTATCCTGCCAATGAAATGTGACTTTTGAATACATTTTAAATGTGACTTTAAATAAGCAAAGCCTGAACTTTACTCAAATGTTAAACCATTTTTAGATTTTCGGTTTTAAAGCTTCAAATGGCACAATGGTTGTTAAAGGGATCGTTCACTCTAAATAAAAAGTTGCTGAAAATTTTCTCACCCTCAGATAATCTATAGTGTAGGTGACATTTTTGCTTCAGTAGAACAATAAGACGATTTTTAGCTGAGTGTGAGTAAATGATTCATCTTGGGAGTAAATTAACAGCAAATTTTCATGTTACGGGTGATTTTGAATTAATGAATAATTTGGCCCAGAAAGTGACACAGAAGGTTGACAGATTTTGGTGTTTTTTGTGCACGTGTAGGTGGATGATTTTCTGCAGGCTCTGGTTAATTTTGATAAAGAGCACATCTCTGAAGCTACAGTGCGTGTGATTAAAGACGAGTACCTGAGTGATCCTGACTTTAATCCGGAGTTTGTGCGTCTCAAATCGTCTGCGGCAGCTGGTCTGTGTGCCTGGGTCATCAACATCATCCGTTTCCATGAGGTTCTGCCACATTCACCATTCAGAACCAGTGCAGTCCAACAGTGTTTCTGTTACAGTCATACTGCTGTGTGTTTGTAGCAAACATGTAGATTATCAGAGATTTATCTGAATGCTTCTCATTATTACCACAAAACAGCAGGAATCAGGTATAAAACAGGGCCTGCAACTCTGAATTATTTTAAGGTTAAAAAAACCTTTAAAAAATGTTTATTGTCAGTCTCAGGAAGTCAAACTAAATATTACATGAGCTATTTTTAATGGGTTAATGGGTGTTTTCGTAATTTTTGCTAGCAATAAACTAAAAGTGTAATTAAAAATGGCTAGCAGTAGAGTTTATACCCAGTAGCCATTTTTGGGCCAGTTGTTGGTTTGTAGTTATTTATAAACTATGTTGATATTTATAAAAGTAATCATATATGATTATTATTTCCCATAAATGAAAACAAATTAATATTTTTACACTACATCATGCCTGTGGTAAGTGTCAGCAGGGACTGCTGTCATACAGAGAATGATTTGGGTGTATTGAATAGTTACTGTATGTGGGATTGTATGATTCTGTGTGTGTGACTGTGTGTGGTTTTTTTTTTTGTGATTGTTTACAGTGTGTTTCTCTGCTTTTTTCCCTCATGCTGCTCTGTCCAGACTTATGTGAGTAACCGCTCAGATCTGCACATACTTTTATTACAACATGAAATGAAACATTGAAAAAAAGTCTTTCCACAAAAAATAACATAGAACATGAGTTATAAATAGAAGCAAGGCCAGTGGGAGTGTTTAAAACTAGCTAGTGTAGAAGTGTTTAATTTTTTTTTATTCTAATAGGAAAAGAAACTTGCTGAACTTTTACAGACAAAAGATTCATTTATTCTATTTCAATTGTTTAGTTGTTTGCTGAGCCCCTCAATGTGGCTGAGAAACCTTCTGAAACTCAGTGAAGCAGTTCAGAACATCAAAGCTGATGTTTGTTCCCTCAGGTCTTCTGTGAAGTGGAGGTGAAGAGATTGTGTCTGTCTCAGGCAAACGCTGATCTGATTGAAGCTGCGGAGAAACTGGAGATCATCAGGAAAAAATTGGCTGTGAGTCTCACTTTATATACATTATATTATGTAGCGCTCTGAGAGTCCATTCTGATTGGTCAGTCGTACTAGATGATGTTTCTCGTTTACCGCTGTACCTACAAGGAATATGTGAAATGTTTACAAAGATTCATCGTGTAATGTCACATGCAGGAGTTGGACAGCAGCTTGGACACGCTGAAGGCGGCGTTTGAAAAAGCCACCTCAGAGAAACTGCGCTGTCAGGATGAGGTGAACCACACCAATACAACCATCCTGCTGGCCAACCGCCTGGTCAAAGGCCTAGAGGTCAGAAATAACAGCTCTTCAAACTCTATCAAACTGTAATTGTATGTTTATTTTTCTTTTGTTTTAAATTTTGAGTGTGTTTATATGTTGAGGTTTATCAGTATCAACCAATATTAGCATTTTTTATTAATCTGCAAGTGTTTGAATTGGGTGATATTGGAGACATGCAGGCTGTATTGTTTTTTATAAGGCTGTTTTTGAACTCAGCCAGTAGGCTTTAACTTTAGTTGTTTAAAAGTTAGTTATTTGTCTTCACTATTATAAGTAATAATGTTTTGATGACTGATTTTATTTCAAATATGTAATTCAACTATTATATCAGTAATAATGTAAATGGTGATCTATCTACAGTATATTATGTGCAATTCTGTTTATCTTGTATATCAGGAGCAGGAGAATGTTTTGTGTGTTATTCTATATTAAAGAAAACTCTTGTGTTTCAGTCAGAAAACGTGCGCTGGGCTCATTCTGTAGCTCAGTACAGAGAGCAGGAGGCCACTCTCTGTGGAGATGTTCTCCTCACCGCTGCCTTCATTTCTTACGCTGGATCCTTCTCAAAGAGATACAGACACGAGCTAGTGTACAACCTCTGGATGCCGTACCTGAGCGCCCAGAAGGTGTGTGTTGGTGTGTGTGATTTTCCTATGACCTTTATATTTTATATATCCAGTGATGAAATCCAAACAGATGATGGTGCCAGGTAGATGTTTAGAAACCTGAAACATTTAGAAATGCAGAGAAATTAAAGTGTCTTTGTCCTCTAGCTCCAGTTCAGGAAAATAACAAAATGATCCATTCTTTCTCTGGTTTTTAGGTGCTTATCCCCATGACTGAGGGTTTAGATCCCATTTCCATGTTAACTGATGATGCCACAATAGCCAAGTGGAACAATGAGGGCCTGCCAGGTGATAAGATGTCCACTCAGAATGCCACTATACTGACCAACTGTGAGCGCTGGCCTCTGCTCATCGACCCCCAGCTACAGGGCATCAAATGGCTCAGGAGTCGCTATGGCAACAGTCTCAAGGTCATTAACCTCGGTCAGAAGGGGTGAGTGACTGGTACTTGTATGCAAACTGAATAGTGTCAAGAGATATTATACGTCCTAAAAATGTTTTTAATTAACCTTTTTATTTGGAATATTCATAATTCTTGTTGATTCGTCTCTGAAATTATATTTCTGAAATGTTTTGAAGACAACATGAAATCATAATTCAGTCTGTTTACTTCTTTAATAAATGTCCAGGTCTTAGTGTACATAAATCATCAGTGCAAGTTATTCTGAAGAAAATGTTTCATAATCTTTCAACAGAATATAGCAACTGTCCCAGTCTAAAATTACTTTTCTACTGAAGTAACCAAGGCTACAGAAGCAGAGAAAATATTATTAACCACAATATCAGCCGCAAAAATGTTTCCATCAAATTCTGAGAAATAAAATCATTTCTAAACTATTTCAAGATGAATATTGTAAGTTACTGTTGTTTCAGAAAATGTATCGCATTAAGGAATTTAAATGCATTGTTAATAGTTGTGTTGTCTTAACGAGAGGGACAATTTATAAAGTGTTGTAATTTATTTAAGTAATTTAATTGACTGAAATAATGAGAATGAGTCATTAGTTTGATTAGTTTGTGTTTCTGTCTGTGCTGCAGGTATGTGGATGTGATTGAGCAGGCTGTGGTCTCTGGAGAGCCGGTATTGATCGAGAATCTAGAGGAGACAATTGAACCAGTTATTGATCCGCTGTTGGGTCGACACACCATCAAGAAGGGCAGGTAAACAACAAACCACAACACAGTTACAAACAACAACAGCTGCTGAATAACAGCAACTCAAATGCAGCTACACGGCACAACACTGCAGCAAGTCGCGCATACCACAAACAATGCATGTATTTGTAAGTTAATCATATTTACACCAATTACTCTAGAACAGAGGTGTCCAGTCCTGTGAGTTTAGCTTTAATCCTAATCAAACACATCTGAACCAGCTAATCAAGGTCTTGCTAGACAGATATGAAACTTCCAGGCAGGTGTGTTGAGGCAGGAAGTGAATTCTGCAGGAAGCTGGGACGGGGCAAATGTTCTGTATGTCTGAGCCCAGTCTGAGTATGTCTGTACTTTGGTAGCTCTCTCCTAGAAATAATATTCTGTGCCCTCTCTACTTCTGCTGTAAATAAGCAGTAATTACTCTATAAACTTTACTGTTAACATTACTGTACTTTACTGTACCAGCTACTCATCACCTCTCCCTGTCTGTATAAGCATATTCTGTGCCCTCACTATTTCTGCTGTAAAAAGCAGTAATTTACTGTAGACACTTTACTGTTCCTGTAACATTACTGTACTAAGCTTTGCATCACCCCTCTCTCTCTCATCTCTACTCTGCAGATGTATTAAGGTGGGGGATAAGGAGTGTTATTTGCACCCAGACTTTCGTCTAATTCTTCACACCAAACTGGCAAACCCTCACTATAAACCTGAGATCCAGGCCCAGACCACCCTCATCAACTTCACTGTCACCCGCGACGGGCTGGAGGACCAGCTGCTCGCTGAGGTGGTCAACCTGGAGAGACCAGACCTGGAACACCTGAAGGTCAGTGGGCATGTGCTGGTGTGTCCTCCAGCCGTAAAGATCAACGTATATGTAGATACTATGAGGGACCACAAACAGATAGCCCCGCCCCCATACTCACGCCATTGGTGGAGTCAGTGCTGCTATGTCAGACCACTCAAACAAACAACGTACTTGTGCATTAAAATGAGGACGTACTTACACAAGACAATTGTGTATATTATATATAATAATTATACTGCACGTGTCTGATGGGTGTTATCTGTTATGTTGTCTACAGTCAGAGTTGACTAAACAGCAGAACACATTTAAAATCGAGTTAAAACAGCTGGAGGACGAGTTACTGACACGACTGTCAGCCGCAGAGAGCAACTTCCTGGGGGACAATGTTTTGGTGGAGAAGCTGGAGAGCACCAAACACACGGCTGCAGAGATTGAGATGAAGGTTTGAGCGTGTGCGATTTTACTAGGAAACCACATGTAGGTTCTGTTCTAAACTGAGCTGTCTTGTAAGGAAACTTTTTTTATTTGGGCTACATTAGTAATGCTTTTAGACTCTGCTGTTTAAATCCATTTCACAGAATTCCACACAATTTCCTTAGGAAACAATGCAGTGAAGATGGATTCCCTCTAGATTTAAAAATGTTTTTCCTGGATCAGGTTACCGTAAACATTAAAGCAGGAGTTTTCATTTGTTATTGTTTCTTCTCGTCCCCGTGAGCAACTGTGATCTGGTGTTTGTCTTGTGCAGGTGCTGGAAGCAAAGGTTAATGAGGTGAAGATAAATGAGGCTCGGGAACACTATCGGCCCGTGGCTGTCAGAGCATCTCTCCTGTACTTCATCATCAATGACCTTAACAAGATCAACCCAATGTACCAGTTCTCCCTCAAGGTATGTGTACGTGTACTGAAGCTGATGCTCAGATTGTTTTCACTGTCTTCCTCAAATATTTAAGGTACAGTGTGTCTTTTCTGCGCTTCTTGTGTCACCAAAGGGAATTGCAAAAATAATGATTGTTTTCAAACATGTTTTGTGAACACTTCTGAGGAAACAGATAGTTCTGCCTCCAAATTTATGCCTTTGTTTGAATCATTGGTGCTGTGTTGGGTAGGTTGGGTAGTTTTAAGCCCCTTTTTTTTAAAGTCTTTACTAGTAAATAACCGGTATGTTACCGTTAGGAGATCATGTTTAAAACAATGGAATGCTGTTGCTTGTGTGAACAGCATATTTGTGTATTTAATGGGAATTGTGTTGTTAATTTTGTGGTACTTCACCATTATCGTGTGAAAGGGGCTGTAGTTTTGTCTGCAGTCCAGCTGTTGTGATGTTTCAGTATTGTTGTATCTTCTTCCTACAGGCGTTTAACGTTGTGTTTCATAAGGCCGTGCAGAATGCAGACGTCTCTTCTGATGTCAAGACGCGTGTGAACACACTGATAGACTGTATCACCTTCTCCACATTTAATTACATCAACAGAGGCTTGTTTGAGAGAGACAAGCTCACCTTTGCCGCACAGCTTACATTTCAGGTAACACACACACACACAAACAAACGCCTGATTACAAACAGTTACTGTCAGTCACACACATATATTAGATCAGTGTGTGTTTATCCTGACACATCAGTTGTAACTCAGTTTTTGTGACTGTGTGTGTCAGTTGTTGTTAATGAGCAAAGAGGTTGATGCTCGAGAGCTGGACTTCCTGTTGCGCTTCAACATCGACCACAGTTACTCCAGCCCACTGGACTTCCTGTCCAACTCTGTCTGGAGCGCTGTTAAAGTGAGCACCACCCCAGAAACACACACACACACACACATCTCCTCAGACACGTGATAATTGTCACCTGAGATGTTCCTGGTATGTTCTTGCAGACAATGAGCTTCACAGACGAGTTCCGTGGTCTGGATCGGGACATCGAGGGTTCCCCCAAACGCTGGAAAAAGATGGTGGAGTCAGAATGCCCGGAGAAAGAGAAACTCCCACAAGAGTGGAAGAGCAAGAGCTCGCTCCAGAAGCTCATCCTCATGAGAGCCCTCCGACCTGACAGGATGACCTACGCCGTCCGGTCAGTGTGATGTTTCCCGTGTGTTTATTAGAGTCAACATGACATTCACAAACCAGTTTACTTCTCTAGTAATTTCCAGTGTAGAACTTAAAGAATTGATAGAGAATTGATTATGTGAGCCAATTTATTCCGGATCATATCAGTACTGTATGACTCAAACCCATGACTTTTGTGATACTAATACAACGCTCTACCCATTGAGCTACAGACATGAAATGGTCTTGGTGATGCCAGATAAAAAGTTTCAGAAATGAAGCAAGTTATAATATCTGTCAGCTACCATCAGCCCAGCTATAGAACTACCAGTTGAAACCGCCTGCATTTACATCATGCATCTGGTGATGGATATATGTGTGTGTGTTTGTAGGAACTTTGTGGAAGAGAAACTGGGTGTTCAGTACACAGAGGGCAGGAAGATGGAGTTTGCTCGCTCGTTTAAAGAGTGTGGTCCTGCCTCCCCCGTCTTCTTCATCCTCTCCCCTGGTGTGGACCCGCTTAAAGATGTGGAGTCGCTGGGTAAAATTCACTTTTGCTCTGCTTTCATCTCATGCCAAAAACTTGATGTGTCAGAGAGAGAGAGAGTGTATGATCATTTTAATGCTGATTTAAGATGTATTTGTAGGGGCTTTGTTTATTTGTTTATACAATTTACAATATTTAGTATTGACTCTGCACTGTTACTTTTGCTATTATTTATTTTACCTTTTTATATGCTGTGCTTTACCATATTTAATCAGCATAAATTAATAAATGCAAATTTCAAATTGATATTTGAACCATGATTACTAAATGCATCTTTATGAGTGTGTATTTTTATGTGCATACTTTATTTGGGCTGTTTGTATGTTATGTGTGTGTAGGTAAGAAACTGGGCTTCACTATAGACCTGGGCAAGCTGCATAATGTTTCTTTAGGACAGGGGCAGGAGTCTGTAGCTGAACTCGCCATGGAAAAGGCCTCCAGAGAAGGTCACTGGGTCATTCTGCAGGTCTGTTCCTGTGTTATCATTGTATATTTCTGTTCTCTATCGCCACTTCCAGTTTGTTGTTTTACGCATGAAATTGCATATGTATGTTCTTTTTTAGAACATCCACCTGGTGGCTAAGTGGCTGGGCAGCCTGGAGAAGCTTCTGGAACGTTGCTGTGAAAACAGTCACCCAGACTACCGAGTGTTTATGAGCGCGGAACCTTCTCCCACCCCACAGGAACACATTATTCCACAGGGCATTCTGGAAAATTCCATCAAAATCACTAATGAGCCCCCCACCGGTATGCTGGCCAACCTACACGCAGCTCTAGACAACTTTGACCAGGTGAGCAAAATAAACAGCTACAGATACACAGATACAGATACTTTTTCTATGGTGTTGTGCTGCGTAGCCCCGCCCACAGTGAAATCTCATTGGTCTAAAAAGCCCCCTCCACATACTGTAACTGTATAATGAACGTTTTGATATGTTTGTGCGCTGCATGCTTGCAGGACATTCTGGACCAGTGTTCCCGTGAGCAGGAGTTTAAGACCATCCTGTTCTCGCTGTGTTATTTCCATGCATGTGTAGCTGAAAGAAGAAAGTTCGGCCCCCAGGGCTGGAACAGGAAGTACCCTTTCAACACAGGAGACCTGACCATATCAGTGAATGTTCTCTATAACTACCTGGAAGCTAATTCACAGGTGTGTGATATTGTGTGTTTTATGTAGGCCATTAGGGTGGTCAATCTTATAAGTTTAAAAAAACATTTTAATAGCCTATGAATGATCTTCCTCCAGGGAGACTCAAAAACTCAAATACTTCATGGAGCTGCATTTATTTATTTATTAGTTTGAACAAGAGGCATTTGTAAACTAAGAATATAATAATTTAAATATTTTAGACATACAGTAAGTGGTCAGATCACGTTGGTCTACCATGATTGACAGCTGATCCACCCAATCAGAGTTGTCGGGATGTAATGGTTTGTAAATAATAAGAAACAAATAAACTACAATGTTCACACACAATATTTACTACTCAAATACATGCATTGCGTTATATTTCTATATCTACTGTAGATTCTAAAATGTATGTAATATTTGTCTGTGTGTTGTCTTCATTAAGAAATGTTACTAGCCATTGATTTGAAAATGTAAGTTAAAGAAGTTTTACCAATGACACTTATAATGTCCAGGGTTCTAAGCCCCACCCACTTTTCAGTCTCTCTTTCACACCCTTTTATTAGGGTTTGGACAGATCTGTGGGATCTATGTGTAAATGTATTAATGTTATAAAATGGCATGTAAACAAACATGTTTGTTCAGGTGCCATGGGAAGACCTGCGCTATCTGTTTGGTGAGATCATGTATGGAGGCCACATTACTGATGACTGGGACAGGAGACTGTGCATGACTTACCTGGAGGAATACATGCAACCTAACCAGGTGCACACGCAAACACACGGTGCTGTCCGTGGTGCTGAAATCAGTATTCAGATGTGTTTAGTGGCACATACTAACCCTCCCCTTGCCTCTACAGTTTGACAGGAAGTTGTCACTGTCCCCAGGATTGGTCGTGCCCTCTAATCTTGATTACCAAGGTTACCACACTTACATAGACGAGATGCTGCCGCATGAAAGCCCAGTGCATTATGGGTTACATCCGAATGCTGAGATAGAGTTCCTCACGGTAACATCAGACAGTCTGTTCCACACACTGCTGGAGCTGCAGTCCAGAGACTCAGGCATGGGTGAAGGAAGCTCACAGACCACTGAGGAGAAGGTCTCTGTCGGAACATTGTGTTCGCATTTGTTGCTATAATAATACGTTTTCTACAAAGGTTTTGGTGTTTCAGGTAAAGACGATTTTGGATGACATCCTGGAGAAACTACCGGAAGAGTACAACATGCCCGACATCACATCCAAAACGGCCGAGCGCTCACCCTACATTCTAGTGTGTTTCCAGGAGTGTGAACGCATGAACATGCTGGTCAGCGAAATAAGACGCTCACTTAAAGAACTGGATCTGGGGTTGAAGGTGAATGGATGAACCATCTGTGTGTGTGTGTGTGTGTGTGTGTGTATACAAAACTATAATGGTCTTATTGTCTCTGGAAGGGAGAGCTGGCCATATCATCAGAGATGGAGCAGATACAAACAGCATTGTTTTTCGATAATGTTCCTGATACCTGGGCCAGGCTAGCTTACCCCTCTACATATAGTCTTGGACAGTGGTAAAACAAACACACACAAACTCTTGATGGAAGATCTGTAGGGTGCTGTTGCTCAGATATGTGCTGTATCATGTTTCTGTGTGTGTTGAATCAGGTATAATGATGTGTTACTCCGCTGTAGAGAGTTGGATAGCTGGACTCAAGATCTCTCTCTGCCTAGTGTGGTCTGGATCTCTGGTTTATTTAACCCTCAGTCTTTCTTAACAGGTAACGCACACAAACTTGTATATAAATCTTTGGGTTGGGTTCTACATTTCAGGTGAGGTCAGTCCTGTTCCTGGAGATCTACATTCCTGAGTCTAGATCCATCAGACAGGTGTGAGTGGAACTCTGTATGAAAGTAGATCTAAAGCAGGAACCCTTCACCTCAAACCTTAATCTAAACCTTTAACCTTATATACATTCTGCTCTTTTGGGAGCATTTACAGAAATTTAGTTCCCACAAGGATGACAAAATCTGATCACATTTATTTTTGTAGCTGTAATGCAGAGTTTGGCACGTAAGAATGAATGGCCGCTGGACAAGATGAACCTCACTGTGGATGTGACCAAAAAGTTTAAAGAGGAGTTTAACCAGCCAGCCAGAGAGGGAGCCTACATCTACGGTCTTTACATGGAGGGTCTGTATCTTCCAGCCAATCACAGTACAGATACTGCAGCTCTAGCCAATCACAGGATGCTTCTGATAATAAATGCTCAGCAAATTAAACATTGTTATTTAAGTCATTCTCCAGGTGTGCGTTCAAATCTTATAGGATAGTTCACCCTAAAATAAAAATTCTGTCATTAATGACTCACTTTCATGTTGTTCCACACATGTAAGAATTTTTGTTTATCTTTGGATTAGTGTTCCAAATGTTTGACGTGCATTGAATGTTGAAGTTGCATATGTGACCGTAGGTGCACGCTGGGATATTCAAGGTGGAACGATCGCGGAGGCGCGCCTGAAGGAACTAACACCCAGCATGCCTGTTATAGCTGTGAGAGCCATTCCCAATGACCGGCAGGAGACACGCAATACCTACGACTGCCCTGTCTATAAAACCAAACTGCGTTCTAACACGTACATCTGGACCTTCAGCCTTAAGACCAGAGAGAGACCGGCAAAATGGGTCCTTGCAGGGGTTGCACTACTGCTTAGTGTGTGAGAAAGACACTGTGTCTGTGTGTGTTTGTGTATTCGATGTAGTAACAGGATGTGAAGAAGCCCTCCCTTTTATTTAAGTGTTTTCAATGTTGTGATTCCCTTATTGAAAAAGACATTTCCTGACTTTTTACTCTAGAAACTCTTAGAACTAGAAAGAAATGTTATTATTCTCAAATGTTATTAGTGATTTAACATGCAGGGGGTTGCAAAAGTCTAAAGCCACATTAAAAATCATTTAAAATTATTTATTTAAACCTCAAACTAAAATATTTAAAACAACAAAAATCTCTAGATCTGTAATTAATCCACTAAACAAATGTAAAATAAAATGATGACTTTGTTAACTCTGAGTCAGATTTCTTGGCTTCCATTGAAGCACACAAGATCCTCTTTGGAACATTCTCAGCTCATGCTGGAATAACATGGATCATCCGGTTTTGCACAAATTTGTGGACAATTCCACATCAGGATGCAGGCTGTCATTAAAGCTGAGAAATTCTGAAATGTATGTGCATTCTGAATTTACCTTTACCTGGAATTTTTATGCAGAAAATTGGATCTTACAAAAATGAAACATGGGACCCTGCTGCATGTTTTTGAAACTTGGAAAACTGTTTTGGAAGTTTAGAAAAGTCGTTTTGGAAGACTCTACCTGCATGAGACATTAACTATCCAAAAATGATGTGTATATTTTAATATAGCAATATAGTTTTATTTATTTTTAGAAGACTCCTGCCCAGTAAAGTGTTTTGTCTATTTAAGCTAAAGCGTGCAATTTCTTTATTAAAAATATGTAAATAATCTTGTACAAGTTGTAAATTAAGCATTCTGTCCTTTATTAATTTACACAGTTGTGCATTGTATTTAACTCTTGTAATATTCACAATATACAGCATAAATATAATACATACCAATATACCCAAGGAAGAAAACATTCTAACCTGCTGTTATGTTGCATTATATAAAATACAGTGTCAAACATTTAAAAAAATGCATAAAAACAATTCTGTGAACAGCACTAGTTTTAAAAAGTGACACTGTACAAGATGTTTTAAAGAGTTTGTGCAAAAGATCGCAATAGTATCGTATCCTCTTGCTCTCCTCCCGCACTGGCCTGCATGCTGGTCGCGTCCCAGAAGCCGTCGCTCCAGCCAACTTCCTGAAACACCAGACGTGATCGGACCGTCTCGCAGGCTGGGTCAACACACTGTGATCACAGCCAACAGCCTGCCTAGCTACACTTCTGCATGATATAAGACGAGAACCCCTTTCAAATACATTGATATGTCACAATGCTCCGCCTCCAGATTTCAGGTATCCAATGGGATTCATTCGTTTACTTAGAAGCTCTAAATCTGGTGGCCCTACGAGTAAATTACTAAATTAATACATGCATACATTTTCAGCATTTTTTCTTTTATCTGACACTAGGAAGACAGCGTGTTTCAATGCATCTCATTAAATGTGGATTAAATGAGTAATACTACCAACTAACTTTGGTTAAAACATGCAGTTCTTCTACACATGAGCTCAAATCATGTCATACTGCAAGGCTAAGAGTGTGTGCATTCTTATGGGTCAGATTAACGTGGATCTATGTTTTTTGGAAGGCCAGGAAATGACTGCTGCTACAGTAGCTAAAGATGTGGGTTCTCCAGTGTCTCTCGGACAACATTTATCCAGATATATTTCTACAGATAAAAAGAACAAATGATAACACTGCTACAGTTTACCCAGCAGGTCACACAGGTAATGATGTTCACTTTTAAAGTGACACAGAGTTGCATAAAAAAACATTTGTAGCGCAAAAAAGTTCTGGGCTGGCAGAACGCTCATCTGTGGTTTAAATTACCCACCAAGAAACAGTTCATACAAGCAACACATTTGGGCTTCGTTCAGACGTGTCGCAAAAACCTGATTTGTTTTGCATTTCTAACTTAAACATGTTTTGTTATTTTAGTTTTCCTTGGGAATGCATCCCTTATTTTTTGTCACTTGGGATATTTAACTGTATGAAGTGTATAATAATATCATACTTTTTTTTAGCTGAATCCTTTAGCACATATCGTGACCCATGTGACAGTCATTATGCTGTGAATCAGTGATCGAGTCAGCGGTTTTGCACCCAGTATACTGTACGCGCGAAAGCAAAAAAATGCCTGTCAATTTGTATTCTCATGGGCCATGAGTTAAACCCTGCGGAATGCCATCACAGACATAAGCACATTTTTGTCCTCGCTGTCACACTAGATACTCTCAGCTGTAAGAAAGTCTTTTGGCATCTTGCTGACGGTTACATGATCACTATAGCAACTGACGTGTATACACCAGAGACTGATTACACGGTCTACACCAGGTTTTCTAACGACAGTGCATGTAATCAGTCCTAAAGATCGGAATTGAAACCAAACCAGATTTGTGCGCAGTGTGAACAAAGCCTTGGACCAACAAAGTGGTGTCAAATTCAATACTGAGACAATATTGCAATACTGACTGACTACTAACTGATACAAACTGATGTTAAACTCTTTAGTTGGCTCGGAAGGGATAAGTGTTGTTGAAGGTAACTGGCCCGTGAAAATCAGATATTTGAAGAAGAATGTGGTATTCTGAGATGATGTATGTTTTGATGAGGCTTTGCAGAGTTCAGTTCAAGTAAAGATTATTCCTGAATACCAGGAAATTCATAATAAGTAAATAAATACATATATAAATCTCAAATAGGTGATATAGGGACAAAAAACAAGCTCGTAGCACTTGATTAACAATGCAAGTGTCTTTTAACATGCAAAAAATAAACACTGCATTTTTTCCCAGCATGCATCTTTAACATGGTTGCATGTCCAGTGTGTTGCTACCTGGGCATCATTCCATTTATATATTTACAAAATGAACAACTGCAGATTAAGCAGATTCACACAGAGCTGGTAATGCATTAATGCATCCGTTTACCCTCTTTACTGAATTTCAAGGTAACTAAAAGGGACATGAAAGGTTTTTTTAATTCTTTGCATATGACTCTGTTTTGCGTTCTCTACCCTGAGTCAAGCTTTAGATGTGGATATTTTGAAGGGAAGAGGTTGAGCTTTTTGTAGAATTTGTTTTGTCTATGCATAGTTACAAGTTACAAGCATACAGGAGTATAACCCCTTCTGAGGCATTTTTAAATTATTATTACTCAAACCTCAAAATAACCAGGAATAATTAAACGTTGGTCGTAGTTGTCACTAAAAATCTGTGTCATTACATTTTGCTTTTCTACTGGTTGTAATGCATTAAACCGTAACCTTTAACCTTGTGCTATTGCCCTGGAAGCCCAGGATCGGAAGAGGGTCTGTGGAGACCCTGCGTTGTGCTGTTGCCGTGTGATGAATCCGGGAGGGAGGCTTGTCTGATTGACAGCTGGAGAGATCTTGGTTGTTGTGATGCCGAGGGCTCATTTTCCGCTGGCTTTAGCCTCAGTCCCGCCTCCCACTGTGGGTCTGGCACTAGTGCAGTTGCCGTGCTGACATCAGAGGTCATCTCCATGGTAACGGCTGTTGTGGAGTCTTTAGCTTTGCTGCAGACGTTCTCTTGATCAGGACTCTGTGAAGAAAGCAGTCATTACTGCACACTGCAGCAGCGAGTAGTACACTAGTATTACATTTTAAACACAACCGACTGATAAATTATACATCAACACATTTCATAATGTACATTTCATTGGGTCAAGCTTTCACCTTTGTCTGTATGGCAGTGATGGGCTGCATTTGTTTGTGGTATTCTGGGCTGACGGCCACAGTGCTGTATGCTGGAGGCCCTGAAGCGCTCTGCCTTTGAAGCAGCTGTAAAATAGCCTGAATATCTGAGGTCATCTGAACTTCCAGCCTGAAGACACATTGAGCCAAACATGCAACACCGTTAGTGACCAGCAGATGACACTACGCACCATTTTATCAACAGCGCATTATCTTCTAGGCGTTACAGTTGGCGTTTTAACTCATATTCGTGTAATTTACACGTGCATCTGTCTCGTTTTGTGTCTGTTTTTGCTCCTTGCCTCTGTCTCTCTCACCTGTTCAGGTGTTCCTGCAGAAGATCCAGACGCTGCTCCATTTCTCCGAATGTGATGTCACTTTCACAGTCGTCCCCTCCCTCTTTGTCCTGAGATTTCGCTGAGTCATCTGCATTCCCACAAGGCCATTCTTCAGCACACACGTCTGGAGAAACACAAAGCCCTGGAGCTATTAATCACAGACGTACACACACAAACATACAAACCCAATGCATCACACACACTTACGGTCAGTGTTATCTGTGTAAGATGCACGAGGTTTGTACGTGTCAGGTGTAACATTCAACACACATACTGACTTCATCATAAAACATATGACCATATATGCAACTGTAACAAGAAAAATTAAACATGTCGTGCAGACTCGCAAACACGCACACAAGTCATTAATCCTCTCCACACTGCACCAGTGTCCTCCAATTTAACCACCTCAATACCCAGAAGTGTGTGTGTGTGTGTGTGTGTTTGTCTCTAGCAAAATATCACACAAAGCTCAGTTTAATTACAGTACATGCTCCACATCTATCTTGTAATATTTAGAAAGAGAGAGAAAAAAAGAGTTTCTATAAGATCACAACAGAATTAAAGGAAATGTGTGAATTTTATTAGCATGTATTGTTCATGTAGTCAGAATGTGTTACTTACATTAGGAAGTTACAGTAAGTTTGCAGCATGTGTCTGAACATGACAATTTTATATGAGATTTGACAGAACTAAGCCCCTATACAGCCCTTCAGCTCTGACTATATTAGTCCAAACTTGTGTTTTATATCAGAGCTGTTATTATATATTTTTTTAGAATGGACCAATCAGCATCCAGGACTAGATCTACGCTCAGTAAATCCTGATAAATGTATAAAAATAAGTGTTACCCAAAACATTTGACTGTAGAACACTCTTATGAATGAGCATGTTTTTGTGTGTTATACCTTTAAACTGATTGTTTTCTACACATTCTCTAGTGTGTGTGTCAGGGATGGTGTTGAGGTTGACTGGAAGAGATTGATCCAGAACCTCTAAACCCAGCGGACTCTCTGCCTCGTCCTCACCCTCCTCTTCTTCGTCCTCTCCTGTGAGTGTTTGAAGCTCTCGCTCTCTTCCCCTTTCCCTATCCGGCCTGCTGGAACTGCCCGGAATACCTGAATGAACACAGAGTTCTGAGCGTTACACACAGTTACTGCAAATCTTCTCACGCTTGCTGTCCAGACGCACAATGAACGAACAAAGAGACACGACACAACGTGCCAGGAAGAGAGAAAGAGTGAGAGACATTTGCTGTGGTATCAATAATCCACAGCAGGTTATACAGGGACGGGGGATAAAACGTTAAGGTGAAATCTGGTACAATGTGACCAAACGATAACAAACATCTGTCTGTGAGCAACAATCTCCATGGCAACAGCTTGAAAGCCAACGTGAGAGAGAAGGGATGGGTGGAAAGAGGGGGGAAGGTGATGGGGGTGGGGGCAGAGGAGGAGAGCAGAACAATAGAGAAGAGAGGGGAGCAGAGGGGGAATGAGAGGAAAGACGGAAAGAGGAATAAAAAATGAATGAGAGCGAAGGAAAGAGAAGAGATTGAGGAATTCTAAAAGATTGTAGAGAATCAAAGAGAGAATCAGAGAAAGGGGGGAGAATAACAATCACAGAGAATAAGAAGGGAGTGATAGAGAAAAAAAAGAGGGGAAAGGAAAGAAAGGAGGAGAAATGGAGAGGAGAGGTTAAGAGAA
>JAZGTK010009179.1:0-17509 GCA_036877625.1 Ambastaia sidthimunki | reverse complement strand
GAAGTAACCGCACTGCGGGCTTCCGAACCCAGAGAGAGAGCGGAGGACCTAGTGGGTGAGGAATGAGATAGGGCAGCGCCCATCTCAATTCCGTCCATAAGGTCCATTTGTGAACCCCACGAATGCATCCTCCGCTCTGCCTCAACAGAAGCGGGACCAGCAACGTGGGGAACACTGGCGAAGGCTCCCTCGTCAAAGAGAGCCCTCCGGGAGTGAAGGGTGCGCAATGGCAAGCACTTACAATGCACACAGTCAGCCCCCTCAAGAGCTGACTGAGCATGCCTCGCTCCCAAGCAAACAACACACAGACTGTGTGTATCCCCACCCGTTATATAACGCGGGCAGGGAGGAACACACAACCATGAAATGTTGATCGCTACCCCCTTTATCACTCTTAGCTTTTGCTTTTGGCATGATAATATCTAAAACACAGAGACAAAATCATGCAAGACAATTTCTACAAAGCTAACAAGTAACAGAGACAGACAAATGACACAGAGCGCTTCGCTGAATGAACAAAGCTGCCGGCGTGCGCGGACGCACATGTTTTATAGCTTCCTGGTCATGACGTCACCCCGCCTGTGACGTTCCGCCCCCTGATTGGATGATTTGACACGAGATTTAGAGCCTATAAACGCTGGGGGCGTTCCCATAGCGTTTCGACGCAGCTCGAGTTCCTGAAAGGGAACTCTGATTTGCAAAATAGGAAGATTAGAAAACAGTTTTTAAAAAATATGGCTGGTTTGAATACCATTTGGAATATATGGGCTGAAGGCTGATAACGGTGGACAAACGCAGGTGATGGGAATTAGTTCATTAATTAATTAAGGCTAGGTGAGCGTTCTGACATGGAAGTGTTTGGATCTAATGTAGGATTTGACGGCTTCTGATGACTAGTGACCTAGGCCCTCATTTATCAAACGAATGTGGAAACGAGCGTAAATCTGTGTGCACAAATGATCTTACAATCAAGATCACGTGTGATTTATGAAGCGATTCGTACACTGCCAATCCCGTTGTATGAATGATCAGACCTTGATAAATGTAGCGGCTGAAAACAATCGTCATTTGAATATCACGCCCCTATAAATTCGGGGTTTAGATGTCCTGCCCCCAGACTTTACGACATGGAGACTCAGAAAACGGTGGCAAAGAAAAGGAATTTCTCGCAGTTAGAAATCGAACAAATGAAGTTCAAGATCACCGGCTTGTTCTGTTTGGGTGCATTAAGGCCCGAATCAAAGGGACACAGAAACCGGCAGCTGTGGTCAACATTTCCAAAATTTCATGACAGTCAAAGTTTCTTGTTTAAATAGATGCATAAATAAAAATCTAGCCAACCATATTGCAAATAGGTTAATGTACCGATTGTTTTCACCTTTGTCAATTGGGAGCATATGTCATTAAAGAGAGAGCAAAAATGTTGCCAAAATACAACATAACGTTGTCAAAAATGTTCAATTTATTTAATTAATATTCAAACATCATTAATGTGCACTTAACACTTTGTCAATATTTCACACTGACATCACAAATGAATGAATGTGTGACCTCATTCATAATAGTCACATGCTGCGCAAGTTCCAGCCAACTCAAAAACTTGCGTACAGCTGGTCGTGACACCTGACGTAAGATTAATCATATCTACCTCTCACATTCATATTGATAAATACCACACTTTGCGTGGAAAGGAGCTTACACCCTGTTTTCTGTCGTACGTTTGTTTCATAAATGAGGGCCCTAGTGCTTAAATCTGATATCACGAAAGGCCTTTGGTTGATGCACCTAGAGATGAGATAAGTGACTTGAAAATTGGTCTGCTGCGATACCAGACTTGCTGGTAACTGATTTTAAATGTTTAAATGAAATCAGAATCTTTTTGCGGGGGGATTGGAGTCATTGACATGATTGGAATTGTAAATTGTGATTGGACCAAGGAACGAAATGTGAATCGAGATTGGACCAAGTAACGTCTGTACTGCAGGGTAATTAAGTTATTGAAGAGCTATTGTAAGAAGCATGCATTTGAAGTTCTGGGTGGACCGAATGGCCCAGCCAGCAAGACCTCCTTTTCCTTCCATTTCCTAGACAGAGAAATCATAGGGCAATAGGTGGACTCTGGGAAGCGAACAGGAGTGCCTGTGCTTCATTAAATCAATGTCAAAAGCTGGACCTGGGAGTGGAGTGTCCACTCTCCAGAGCAAAACCTGTCATGAGAGCAGTGTGCTGCATGATTGAGGTTGTCTAGGATTTGAGTGGTTTGCAAATACCACAGTCTATTCTGCACCCGTGTGGGGATGGGGAGTGGGCTAGTTGTAACATGCAACAGGGGCAAAAAACGCTATGGCAACAAACACGCCACAGTCGCTATGTTGTTAGTTTGGACTAACACATGTCTGCCCCAGATCAAGGCCAAGCCTACACAAGGCAAGCCAACTGGCAGAAACTCTAGGCAAAAGGATACCAATGCAGTCAGGGCTGATATCAGTGTGATATCAGATTTGATGTGCCTAGGGGATCTCCATGCCTTTAATTGTGCGTAGAAAAAGGGAGACTGCTGGTCCGTGCCATAGAATCCAACAGCATGCAGGGTCAGAGTGAAGCAAGGCAGGTGGAGAGCAAAACGGATTGCCTCTGAAGAAAAAATCTGAATGAGTGGTGCATGCCATCTCCCTTTTATACCTGAATGTCCGGGATGGAGCCTGGCATGCAAATCCTACGCACCAATTCCTATTGTGATAGTGAGCAGAGTGATTGGTCTTGCAAGGTCAAAACCCCAATGTAGTAAAAGTGTTACTACATCGACACAATGTTGAGTAAGTGAAAGAAAGGGAAGAGCTTGTCAAGATACATTGCTTATGGTAGATTTTCATCCTCATAGGTTGGCTGTGCACACACAATGCCGACACACATTTATGTTCCAATACTATATAAAAGTGAATTCCTATGATTTATTACTGTTTATTTATTATTAAGATAGCCTGCTTGAAAGATACAGTATACACATGGGACATGTGCTGGAGGGCACAGCCCATAGTATATTTACAATCAGGATCTTGATGGACATGGACTTCATTCTTCATGAGGTGCATAACACTCACAGTATGCCCTCTTTTCTTTGTATGGCTTAAGTTCAATGTTTTTTCCTCAATTGAAAAGGTATGAAATAATAAATATAGTCTAAATATAGTTTCTTCTTTGAACTGAAACACAGTACACCTTACATGCCTAACTGCTTTTGTTCTCTATAATTGTTCTGTAAGTAAACAAAGCGAGTGCACTGAAAATGTGTAATGACGGGTCGGAAGACAGAGGATCCATCTGCAGCATTTATTGAGCAAAAGCGTAGTCAAACAGGCAAGGGTCAAATACCAGCAAACGGGACCAATGGAGGCAACACAATAACAATAACACAGTCCAGGCAGATATCAGGGCAGGCAGCAAACACAGAGAGTAATCCACAAACAGGCAAGGTCGAAATGGCAGGCAGCAAACAATCAAAAACGGGGTACAATCCAAGGTAAGTATCAGGTAAGTATAACACAGGGAAAACGCTCAGAAATGATCACCAGGGCAAATCAAGACTTCACAAAGAATGTAGGATCACAGTGAGTATAAATAGCGTACTGATTACAGAATGGCCGCCACCTGTGATAGGCGTGGCCCAGGTATGGGGTTTGTGGGAAATGTAGTCCTTAACAGTTAGTATTCCGGAGAGGGCTCCCGCTGGTGGCGATTGGAGGGAGCCACAGAGGCTGGATTCGTGACAAAATGTTTCCCTACTTCTGGGCTGTACACAAGATTGAAAGACTTTCACATCTAGCCAAGCACTGAACATTGGCTCACTGTTGATGAACACAGATTTATAAAAAAACATTTTGTAGCAGAACATTTGGGCTCTTTCCCCAAACTCAAGGTACTGTTCAATCACTAGACAGTGTCCTAAGAAGAGCACTTCTTTGGCTTTTTAGGTGACAATTAAAATTGTATAGGGTGTGTTATTGTATAGTGTGAAGTGCAGTGCAAAATCACAGGACGTCATTGCTGATCACTTCACAGGAACTGGACAAGGAAATTTACCCAGCAGCCATTGTGGACCACATCAGTACCACATGAAATATGAATAAACACAATGAAAAGAAATTTTTGTTCTGCCTAATTCACCCCAGATGTAAAAGACAAATGTATATTGAAAACAAAATTACATTTATTGTCCCATTTATTGTATTATTACATTAGAATAATTTATTATTATTTATGTAATCTATTTGTGATAGATTGCATGTGTTTATTTAATAAATTAAATGATGCTGTTTGTCTGAGTTAGATTCAGAGATCAAATTGCATTCTTGGATGTGTTTATGTTTTGATCTGTAAACACTGACGGGGCCTTAGGGCAGCATCGTAAAATATTCTGTTTCATTCTGTCCTGTATTACTATTTTATTTGTGAGATTTAAAAATTGATGCAGAAAAAGTGGTCGGCATTACATAAACACACAACGGATAGGAAACTATTATAGTGTGCAGGTACAAAAACAAATGATGTAATCATCTCATTCTCTTTCAGTTCTCCAAATCTGCCTCTAAATTCAACTCTGAAACCCTGTTATAACTGACGCTCATCTGTCATGTCAGCTATGAGAATTCCTGCTCTTTTCTGTCTGGAGTGAGTTGTCTTTCTTCAGGACACAGAGCTACAGCAGGCAGTCAACACCCTGAACAATGTCTGTAATGTTCACTTTGAGCACTGCAGAATTTGACTGTGACATGTTGATACCCAAGAGTGCAGGACTGGACCTGTCAGCAATATAACACCTTCCTCAGGTAAAGAGCAGTGATCCCCTCCTAAAACAAGACCCTGAGTATCAGCTCAAACATACATGAAGCAGGGTGAGGGGGTATATCCTGAAACTCTGAAGTTCAACTCTGAAGTGTCCATAGTTTTAACCACATACTTGCCCCACTTCATATTCAAAAAGCAGGTGCAGTATGCAATTATGATCTTAATATTCAACATTTTATTTTTACAAGTTTTACTTTGGGGTTGTGAGTCTAAATGTAAGTGCACAGTAAAAACATTGTGATAAGTTCTCAGATTCAAGTTCTTCAAGCTGTGGAAGATCTAACAGTCAGTGACTAAATCAGGTCATATATGATGAAAATGAATCAGAAGCTCTGTGACTGCCTCATGTTTAAAGCAGAGGAAGAGACAATGAAACCTGTTCTATAGAATGTAAAGAGCCATTTTTAAGCACAGCTCCTGACCCCCACGCCTCTGTATGCCACTGTGTGTTCAACATGAGCTCTGGCTAACAGGAAACACTGCCAACATGCAAATGTGTGTCCTCCATTCCCTGCCCTGATAAAACATAAACGTACAGGAGTCACTAGTGTTCAGACATGCATATTGTTTGTCTTCAGATGAGTGAAGCAACAACAAAGACACGGTTTGTTTCAAAATCACCCAACGGCAGCACACAGCAGACAATACAAAACGAAACCTGAGATCTGGTCAATTTGGCTGTAGCGAACACAGTACAACAACATTTCAATATCTAAACCTATAAATCTGATGTATGACAATACATGTAAAGCACATATGAGATATTGCATACATGCTTATGTATGAAACAGCCAAAATACCCATGCATGTATAGCAAATATATATATATATATATATATATATATATGCAACATGAAAATGTTTTTAACATATACTGTATATTTTGCATATTTTCTTCACATATTTAACCTTAATTCTGACCTAAGTAAATACATTGTATAGGTGGAAAACCATTTCTCCATTTTATTTTATCTCATGAACATATACTTTGGAATATATACAGAATATATATATTCCACTGTAGTGGATTTAAAAATATATACATAAATGTCCACCAAATGCCAACTAATATATTAAATGTTTATGTATCAGATTTCTGCATGCAAAACTCAATAATATAATATACATTCATCTATTTTATAGTTGCTTGTCTTTCTTTCCCTGTTGTTCCTGTCTGCTTGGAAAGATTGAACAGCAGATGAGTGTTAACTGATGACAAGCAGCTGGCAGTTGATCGGTCACTATTACACAGAGACTGTGACACAACAAACCTGCAGTTATAACCTTAAATCGCACCGACAGACAGAATCTACTACAACCTGAAATAAAGAGGTTCATTTCTGACAAAACCAGATGAATTATTGCACCTGAATGTCTTAACTGATATGAAAGCTGTTCCCTGCCTAAGTACAGCAGTTAAAGTTTATTTTATATATGATTCATGTTCAGCCTGAGGCACAGGTCAGTTAAAAACAGTTTAAAACAGGTTTCTTCTGTATGTACAGAACTCAATAGACATAAATCTAATACAAAGAGCCTAAATCTGGGTCTTTATATGTAAATATAATGTTACAAGTTAATTAATGATAATTTACTTAAAATAACAAATATTTTAGGATTATTAGGATTGTTTGCATTGTGACATTTTTCGTGACAAAGTATTCATACATCACAGTCATTTTCTATATATTGTGATAAAAAAAAATAATGGTCCAATGCAAAAATACTGATGATTCTAATGGCTTCATTAATGCAGAATTTCTTTGTGAGCTGTGATCTGGATATTCATTATTATTCATCCACAAAATGTCAGAAGAGAGCAACACAATGGACCTCTCAACTGTTCCTGCTGTCTTTATAGTGTTTGTACCTGAGCAGTCAGGTGTTAGGTTTCAGACTACAAAACCCAAACAGAAAAGACAAAATGAAACTAAGAAACAAACACAACCTGCTGCAGGTCCTCATTGCAAACGTGAAAAAGCAAAAGTGTTGTTACCTCAGTGAAGCAGGGTGAACAGCAGCAGGTTTATCTGAGCTGAAAGTCTCCGGTCTATGTTTCTACAGCTCTGACCCCCTTCTGTAGCGGGAAAATCCTTTTTATCACAGCAGGATAAAAGCTCCAGGCTTGCTGATCCACACGGCAGGTAAAGGAAGTCATTTAAAAGCTCTTTGTACACAGTGGGTGTTCCCATATGAAGCAACAGTTTTCCCTGTTGAATTCAGACAAGTAAGGGCAGAGGAGTTTTACACAGGTGGGCGGGATACGGGGTGGAGTGCAGACTGAAAAGTGTTTGGGAAGTTTGTCTGTATTGTCAGCAGGTGAAAATTGTATCCTCACCTCTGCCTTTATTTTTGATTTGTGTTTTGGTTTTTCAATCATCTCTTATTTTGAAAGACTATAAATGTTTATACTATGAAATTTTTGTTCCCGTCCTTCAGGTTTAGAGTTTTTTTAAATACCATTATGCATTTCAGAAGAGCAGAAGACTTTATGTGATTTATCGGGTCAGTTGTCTGCAGTCATGGTAATATGAATGAATGCGTAAGTGAATGTATAGTGTTCAACAGAGCAGTTTATTTATCAGCTGTTTCCTCAGATCATAAATCCACCCAAATAGGCTCGAAGTCCTTTGAAGGAACTGCCATAACATTCCTGGATGTTTTATCACCAGCCATACAAATAAGTATGACCTTTATTATGTTAGCTTGAAAAAAACCCACATACCATTGTTGCCTGATGTAGCTTACATCTCTCTTTAATTTACAGGCCAGGCTTTCTCAATCTCTAATTTGACCTCATTTAGTTATTCTTCATGTTTTACATGAGCTCAAGTGAAGGTGGAAAGCTGCAAAAACTGTCCTTATATAACAACTGACTTATTTAAACAATTCAGAATACATTTGGTGAGCAGCACATGAATAACTTTTGGTAACAGTTATTCATTGAATTTTAAGATTAATATTGATTGAGCAGAAGTCTACCAACACTTTGACCTTTGACTAATAATATTAAAAGATATTATTACACTAAACTGGGGTTAATGTAGTTTCTCAGTTGTTGTTTTCTAGTTCATTGTGTCACTTTATTGTCCGGTTTGTTTTATGTTGGTTTACACTACAAAAATTAATTTAAGAACAACTTTTTACCTGTTGCATCAGTCCACAAACCCAATACAACAAACAAACCCTCCACAGCCCCTGACTGAGAACTGGCTTTATGGAGTCATTGACATGGACATATATTTACTCATGATTCATCTTACCTCAGCTGAATCTAAGGCTGTTCCATCCACTCAGATCTCATGATCTGGCCTCCGCTCAGTCTCTCTGCTGCCTGTCAGATGTAAGTCAGAAGGAGAGAGAGACAGTCCCCTCTGAATGTAAGCCGTGTGAGTGCTTCTCTGACTGTCAATGTGAGTAAACATCCCTGCCTGCCATCTGACCCCGAGTATGAGCTCACAAACAGGCTGAATAAAGATCTGCTTTGTGTATTCTGAATCTTGATGGCCATGATTGATCTCAGCCCATTAGAGTAACAAAGAAACTGGTTTTACAAGCTTGTAAAAGAAGCTGGGGTTTTGTAAACATCTACATAAGAAGAGAGCAAGTTAGAAGAAAGAGGAAACTGGGGAATTTAGAACATAGAGGTTTAAAATGAATTTCATGTGTACTTGAAGGTCTCAGGGGAAACATGCTCCAGATATAGAGGAGAACATTCTGCATATTTCATTACAGTTATACTATAAGCCTGGACATTATGAGATTATTTACAGCTCTTAAAGTAGAAAGAAAGAAACAGTTAAAAACCTAAATGAAAGTACTATATAAGATGTTTAGCTAGTAAAGCTATAACTGATATGTTGGCTTGGCAAAGCTTATTATTAATGGTGTTTGTGAATCAAAGTATCACTATTACTCTCCTGCATACTTCAAAAAAATTCCTCCTGCACGGTTTGTCATAGGCCCATGAATGAGGGTCAAATCAACTGGCTTATTAAGGAGAGCTGTGCTATGACTCTTATAAGTGATCAGGTGTGCGATGTTTCTTGGGCATATAAAAAAGTGGGTGAAAAATTCCAAAGACTTAACATTGGGCAGATATTTGTGATTGTAACGAAGAGTCATTAACACGGCTTTTGCAGCTTTATTGAGAATAAACATTCAAGGGTCGAAACAAGCAAACAGGAATATCAAGGGTAAGGCAGTAATCATAAACAGTGGACAGGCAGAGGTTGAGGCAGGCAGCAAAAAATGTTAAGCGGGGAACAGGCAGATGGCGAGACAGGCAGCAGACAATAGAGGAAATCCAAAAGCAGGCAAGGGTTGTGGGCAGGCAGCAAACAAGAGAGTAATTCAAGGGCAGTCTGGGTAATAACAAGAGTCCAATCACTTCGCAAAGAAGTGATGGCAGAGTCCAGCTTATAAAGACTCCTTGATGACTGATGGAATTCAGGTGTGTAATGAGGGGGAGTGGTCAGCCCCAGGTATGAGGGCTTATGGGAAATGTAGTAGTTACCAATTAGAATTTGGGCGACGGTTCCCACTGATGGCCAGGAGGAGTGACCGCTCCTCCAGGCTGTAAACCTCCCAGTTGACTAGGTACTGAGGAGCACCGCCCCGACGTCAAGAATCCAAGAGTTCACTGACACTGTATGCCTCCTCACTGTCTATTATAAGAGGAGGCGTCTGTTTTCATGGGGCCCTCCTCTGGCAGTCCCCCCGGTCCATCAGCCGGTTTCAGCAGAGATGCATGAAAAGTGGGAGAGATGTGGTAATTAGAGGGGAGTTCAAGGCGAAAAGATACAGGGGTAATACAGTAATACTGTAGGGGTAATACAGGGGATACAGGATGGATTACTTTGAAGGGGCCAACATACCTGGGACTGAGTTTCTTGGATGGCAGACGGAGATGGAGACGGAGGTTCTTGGTAGACAGCCAAACCCATTGGCCAGGCTCGAAGGTGGGGTTGGGTCTTCTTTGTGCATTAGCCTGATGGGTTTGTCATCGGATAGCCTGAAGGAAGTGCTAATGAGCCTGATCCCAGGTTTCCTCACTTCGCTGAAGCCATTCATTGACTGCTGGGAGTTCCGTTGGTTGACCAGACCAGGAGAACAGAGGTGGCTGAAAACTAGGACACACTTGAAGGGCGTGAGACCGGTAGCAGGTTTAACTAGAGAGTTAGGGTTACTGTTATTCCCGGATGGCCAGAGCTGAAACTTTCATGGACCTGCTTTATCAGTCTTTCTCTGAGGACGAGAGGTACAAATAAAAGGTTATTAGGGCAATCATTAGGTGGTGGCTCACCTTCGTTTAGGGCTTGAATTTCAGAGATGATGTCCCATTGGACAAAAGCAATGAGAATTTTTTCAGGGAGAATGCTCTCTGGGTGGATGTTGTTCTCTTCTCTTTCATTCTGGCGTGACAGGGAATCAGCCTTTCCATTCTTTGATCCAGGCCTGTAAGTTACAGAGAAATTGAATCGGGTGAAAAAGAGTGCCCACCTGGCCTGTCTGGGGTTTAGCCTCTTAGTGGTCTCCAAATTCTTATGGTTAGTAAGGACTGTGCATGGATGAGTAGATCCCTCTAGCCAGTGACGCCACTCCTCCAAAGCCAGTTTGATGGCCAATAACTCTCGATTTCCAAAATAATAATTCCTTTCTGCAAAGGACAATTTTTTTGAAAAGAAAGCACAAGGATACATCTTACTTGGGGAACCATACATTTCAAATAATACTGCTTCTACTGCAGTACTAGAAGTGTCTACTTCCACAATGAATGGTAGGTTGGGATAAGGATGGCGCAAGACGGGGGTTGACGTAAAACGGTTCTTAAGGTTCTGGAAGGCCTTCTCCGCAGACTCACTCTGCGGAATGATGCGGAAGGTTCAAGGAATTCTTGAACCTTTATGCTTGGTGAGAGCAGTTAGGGAGCAGTGACCAGACTGTAGTTACATATAAATTGTCTATAAAAATTTGCGAATCCAAGGAAACGTTGTAACTCTTTCACAGTTTTAGGCTTTGGCCAGTTCAGAACAGCGTTCACCTTTTGATCATCCATGGTAACCCCCTCAGGACTAATGATGTAACCCAGAAATGCTGTGCTGGTCCAGTGGAACTCACACTTCTCCTCCTTAGCATATAACTGGTACTGGATTAGACGGCTAAGGACAGATCTGACATGGTTAATGTGCTCGGCCAGAGAGTTAGAGTATATTAGGATGTCATCACTGTAAACGATAACCCATTTTTCCTAACATGTCACAGAATATATCATTCATAAATGATTGGAACACAGATGGAGCATTAGTCAAACCAAAAGGCATTACCAGGTACTCGTAGTGGCTGCTGGATGTGGAGAAGGCCGTCTTCCATTCGTCACCAGCCCTGATTCTGACCAGGTTGTAGGCGGAGACGTAAACAAAGAGATACGTCTCCAGCAAGCGCAACAATGGATTAACGAAGGGACGTTTCACAACGTTATCTTCACTGATGAAACAACAGTTTCTTTAGATCGCTTTTCTACTGTGTCGTTCCACAAGACAGGAAGAAGGATCTCCAAACCAAAGCCAAAACACCCACTGAAACTTCATGTGTGGGGAGCAATATCAAGACTAGGACCGGGGCCTATTGCAATATTCGAAGGGATCATGGATCATTCTTTCTTTGAGAATGCTATTATAAAAGAAACCGCAGCCCCGTATATTAGGGATAACTTTGGAAACTTTGTTTTTTTTTCAGGACAATGACCCAAAAAACACTGCTGCCAAAAAGTAATTGCCAAAAAAGTAAAAAGGGTATAAACTGTGTTAAGACTCCTGCGGAATCTCCCGATATGAATCCAACTGAGATGGTGTGGCACGCTCTGAAGGACCAGTCGTTTTTGACGTCAGGGTGGCCACACTGGAATGTAACAAATTATATGCATTTCCCATATTTTCATCTTTTTTCATGTGAATATGTGGGCAGAATTGTTTTTTTACTTGTTTTGTAAGTTGTTAATGACGCAGTTAAACGCTTATCAGTGCATTCATGTTAAGTTTGTTTTGTTTAGTTTTTTTTTTTTGTTTCTGTTGTACAGTGTAAAACGAATAAAAACATCATAACCTTTATATCCACAACAAACTTATCATATATCTATACATATTTATCTTGGGACTCTAAATCAAAACTGTGAAAATAAAATAAGTACAAAAAAAACAAGGGAATGAAAAACCCACTAATAAAGAGACTGTCAAGAATAAACTACTGTTCAAAACCTAGCCGTAGCCAGTGTTTACAAATGAGTGAGGTTTGGGGTGGAGTGTCAATAATTATACATAATATTACCAATAAATGCTATAAATCATTCAACTTTGATAAATAATAAAGTTAACAAATGATAAACGTTAACAAATTATAAATAATCAAAATTCAGTCACTTTAACCGGAAAATCACAGGGTAACAACTATTAAAACAAATGTACAGATTTAATTTACAAATCCAACAAAAAAAAAAAAAAACTACAAGTTCCCATGTTATTTTAGATCCAGTGCATCGAGGCCTAAAACAAGTTGTGCCACCTGGTGGATCTTCTGGGAAGTGTAACAGATTTTTTAATTCTAACAAACAGGTCAGACCAGTCGTGCAACAATCTGCATGATTGCCTTCCGGATAATGCATGAAAAAAAGTGCATTTTTAAAGGCCAGTTCTGTAGGCTATCTAAATGGATGGTTAGCTCAATGAGCCGGGAGAGATTTTTCCCCTCATGGCGACAGGCTAATTCAGACTGCAATTCATTGTTCAAGCCCCTACGGAAGAGTAATGTCAAGGTATCCTCGGCCCAATTGATTTGAGAGGCTAGGGTGCGAAATCTTAGGGCTGCTCTTAGGGCGAAATCTTAGGGCAGCAAACAATGTTAAGTGGGGAACAGGCAGATGTTGAGGCAAGCGGCAGACAACAGGGGAAATCCAAAAACAGGCAAGGGTTGTGGGCAGGCAGCAAACAAGAGAGTAATCCAAGGGAAGTCTGGGTAATAACAATAATCCAATCACAAGGGTAACCGCTAGCAAAACAAGACTTTGCAAAGAAGTGATGACAGAGACTAGCTTATAAGGAGTCCTTGATGACTAATGGAATTCAGGTGTGTAATGAGGGGAAGTGGTCAGCCCCAGGTATGAGGGCTGATGGGAAATGTGGTAGTTACCAATTAGAATTCGGTTGACGGTTCCCGCTGAGGCAGTAAAGGAGCTTGAGACGTAACAGTGATGTCATAGTTCTGCATCAGAATGTTGTAGAGAATTGGGCGTGGGCACATATCACTTGAGCAAGCAGCAACTAATGCCGATATTACAACTTCATAGCCACACCCTAGCAACCAGTTACAGTACCCTAGCAAACATCTTAGTGACTTCAACTAAAAATGATAAGAGGGATCAGAACATTATGGACACAAGTGGGTGGTCTCTTTTTACTTAGACTGACAAGTAGTTTTTAATTATCCCCATGGAAACTGTCTAGCCATGCACCCTAGCAACCAACATGAACTAGCTATATCTCAGGACCATCATAGATGCATGGGAGTTGGCTCTTTTGATTCAGACACTTTCAGATTCAGATTAATTTTACCTTGTTAACTGTCTATCTACAACCTAACAACAAATTTCGATACTATAGCAATTATGTAATGAAATAAATAAGCCATATCTCAGAATTAGAACATTGTAAAGACACGTGGGCTTATTTGACTCAAACTGTCAATGGGCTTTAGGTATTGCCCTAGCAACTTCCTGGCCACACCCTAGAAACCATGTAGATCACCCTAGCAACCACATAACATCATGAATAAGCCATATTTTAGTATATCTTTCATTATAAATCATGCTAGTGGCATGCTAAATCATGCTAGTAGCATGTTTAATTCATGTTAGCATCATGCTAACTCATGCAAAAACATGTTAACATTATGTTAAATACTAGCATCATGCTAATTCATGCTAAAATGCACCAGTATAATGCTAAATCATTTGAGCATCATGATAATTATATCACTATTACCCTCTTACATCTTTTTCTCTGGGTAGCTGGGGTATTATTTATTATAACTCTGATTGTCTTCGGCTGAAGAAAGAAAGTCATAAACATCTGGGATGGCATGATGAGTAAATTATGAGAGAATTTTCATTCTGTGTTGAAGTTTTCTCTTAAGGACTCCTGGAGTTTCTCCTACTGCATACACATGATCAGCAGATGTCTTCAGTGTGTGTGTTTAAATACTACAATAGTTACAGTCAAACATTGTGTGTATGGGAAGGTTCAATTAATTCAAAGTTTTATTTTGACACTGATAAACATCTGATCCACTAGTGATACTACTTGTAATAAATAACCATGGATTACATTTTTTTAGTTGAAACCGTGGTCTGTGATTCATAAAACACCAGCAATAAGTGTGAGCGTTCTGACGTATTTATGACAGATGACTTACCACTGGCTCATGTCACAAAATATCTAAACAATTTCTTTACTGTTTACTGCAACAAAGCTCCCTACATGTTAGTTGCCCTGAGGGTGAATAAAAAAGGAAATAGCTGGACTGTAATCCGCTGTTGTATACTGCACACTGCAAGAAAAATAGGATAATATTGTTAACACAGTTGTTATTCATTGGTTTTATTGGTGGTTTGTGTGGTTTGAACTGACCTACTACATCCTAATGACATTATCTGGTAAGACAAGTTATCAGTTTTAAACCTGCTGGTTATGTTTTACATGAGGGTCTGTGTTTCACAGCCCTGATTTGCTGTCAATTTGGTGAGGGGTATGTCAACATCATTCAGGTGACCCCAGCAGGAGACGCATCCCCACCAGAGGGCAGTGCTCATCTCTCCTGGGTTCAGAGAGCGCTGGCAACTCTCATTGAGGATCAGAGGAAGTTATTGAAGTGCTTTTTGCTGTTTAGCAAGGAATAACCCTTCTGTACAGGAGGGTTAAAAAATCTCTTTTTTTACTGTAATGACAAGTGAAGTTGTTAAAATGTGCTAACATCATGTTAAAATGTGTTAGCATAATGTTTAACATGCAAAGATCAAGCTAAAGTATGTTATACCATGTTAGCATCATGTTAAATCATGCTGGAACATGCTAGCCTCATGTTAAAACATGTTAGCATTGTGCTAAATCAAACATGCTAGCACAACGTCAAGCCAACATAAAGTTTGTCCTCAAACTTTATCATCTAGTTTAAATGCATTTGTTACTTTTGCGACTTGTAGTTGTGTAAAATGTAATTATATTCTCAATGAATGAGTTTTTTAAAACTGAGAATGTAAGATTTACAGAACATGCAGTATGAATTGTTTGTTTAGCACATAATCAATATTGTGAGTTTGATCTTGCTCAGATGAGGGTCATGTCAGTGTTTTAGTTTGATCTGCAGACACATTTGACATGACCATTATGATATTATCTCATATGACATTATCATAGTTAATCATATAGTGTAAGTTTCACTCAATAAAACTGAAAATTGATTGTGGAAAAAATATAAATACTGTACATAGTGAAATTAAACAAACAAAAAGACAAAAAAGAAAAATAATGTTTGGCAACAAACAAATATTTAGAATTTTGAATCTAGAGCAATACGTGCAAGTCAACGTGCAATCAACACGTGCAAGTGACCACTAGATGTCATCGTGCAGATGGGTGTCAGAATGACTCAAAGCCTCACAACAATGGCACATTTGTGTCAACTGTTTTAGTTTTCACAAAGCCTCTCTCTTCCCACCACTAATCCATGTGCATGGCCCACGACAAGAGCAGCACATAGACAAACAATAACTGACAAAACTAACAAGCCAAGATGGCAGTGGGTTCGGACGCAGCAGCCCAGCTCTCCTCAAGTTTTGGTAGTAATTTTGTGTTTTTAGTAGTTTTAGTTTATTTACTGTATTGCTCATGTACAATACAGCAGAGCAGAGCTGATAAATGTTCGCTATACTTGGTACAACAACAAAAAACACCAGAGATCTCTCCAGAGATCCGGCGCTCTCCCGCTACCGGCAACTTCACTACCCCCAATGCAGAAATTGTGCAGATGGCAAAGGCCCAGAAACTAAAGCAGTGCAAGAGAGGCCTACAAGCTAAGCTAAAAGCTAACCTGTACAAATCAGCTGTCCCTAGCATTTTTCTCGCCAACTCTGTCGCTGAACAACAAAATGGACTAGATGCGACTGCAGATCATTTCACATGGTTACAATTACTGTGTGATAACTATAACTGATGTTTATCATGCCCGTCTTTAGAGTGGACAGAACTATTCACTCCGGTAAGAGCAGCAGAGGGGGACTTTGTATTTATACGAATAACAGCTGGTATGAAAACATTATAATAAAAGGACGCACTGCTCTTCGGACAATGAATACCTGATGCTACAGTGCAGACCTTCCTACTTGTCCAGGGAGTTTAGATCACTTGTTATAACAGCTATTTATGTACCGCCGCAAGCTAACGCTAGATTAGCCATGGAGCAGCTACATCACTCCATCAGCCAGTACATGTCAGCATATCCGGACAGCATTGTTATAACAACATAGAACTCTAATCATGCCAATGTAAAGTCCATTCTACCCAAATTTCACAGATATGTGAACTTTCCTTAGATCAAGTATACTGCAACATTCCATATGGTTATAAAGCCAGCCCTCTGTCACATCTGGGACATTTAGATCATCTGTCTCTGTCCCTTATTTCAGCATACAAACCACTCCGCTGTAAACAAAGACAGTCAGAGTATGGACTAAGGAAGCCACCTCAGCCCTGCAGAACTACTTTGAGGACATAGACTGGGGGGTCTTTGCTGAGGGGACAGACCTGGAGGGACACGCATCATATATATTTCATATATAAACTTCTGTGCTGAGTGTGTGTCTACACAGAAGTGAGAAGTGTTCTCCAGTCAGAAACCATGGTTCAACAGCAAGGTGAGGTCTCTGCTCAAAACACACGTTTAAGTCTGGGGACCTACTAACCTACAATGAAACACATTCAGGCCTTAAGCAATGCTATGAGGAACACTTTTCCAACAACAACTCCAGGGAAATGTGGCATGGAATAAAGACCCTCACTGGCTACAAAAACAGTCACACGGACATAAACCCCATAGACAGCACTCTGTCAGACACTCTGAACCATTTCTTTTCTCGCTTTGACCAGCAGAACAGTGACGTCAGCAGCCATCCTTCATTGCCTGGAAAGGATGAACCGACACAGCTTCTCCAGCATCAGATCAGATTCACTCTATGCAGGGTCAACATGATAAAAGCAGCTGGTCCTGATGGAGTCACGTGGTGGATCTTGAAGGCCTATGTAGACTTCCTGCCCTCAACAAAGCGGCCCTCAAAACAGCAAGAGCCAATCTGTCCCATGGAGTCAAGAACGCAAAACATATGCTCAAAAAATCAACAATCAGTTCACAGACAGCAGAGACGCACGGGGCCTGTGGCAAGCCATTCAGACCATCACTGACTACAAGCCCCTACCACAGGCCTGTGATGATGACACATCCCTCCCAGACACACTGAACCACTTTTATTCGCGGTTTGAGATGCAAAACAACACACCTGCAAAAAGACTGCCTACACCCCTCAACGACCAGGTGCTCTGTCTGTCTCCAGCCGATGTAA
>JAZGTK010009178.1:0-17510 GCA_036877625.1 Ambastaia sidthimunki | reverse complement strand
TGGAAGAATAATGAATTCTTCAAGACTTGGGAATGAAAAGAGGTTTGAAACTGGTAAACTGTTTTTGTCCCAAGAATTCACTTTAACATGAACAATGGAATAAAGAAGAAAGGATTTTCGGTGTAATAAGAAATACTAAAAGTTTGAGACAAACTGCCATAGGACAGTAAGAAAGAAAACATTAAACACCACAAAGTATGAAATGTGGTAGCAATAAAAAGCGGCTGTTTTGATTGAAGAAAGAATGATTGAAAAATGAGAAAAAAGGTCTTCTTGAAGAAACATCACACGCTTTAGGTGCTTTGCAGGTCAGTTATTATTGAAGGAAGAAAATTGAACACCATCTTCTGATAAATCAATTGAAAAGGAATAGAAAGAGACTCATATCCTGAAGAACTTTTATACTGGATGAATGTTCATTCTTTTTGCTAAAGAGAAGAAATCGGAAGAAACATGGAATCACTAAAATTCCTATAGAAGTTTCAGAACAGTGAAGAAAGTTAGAGAAAAGCATTCTGTCTTCTTTTCTCCAAACAGAAACGACTTCAGATCCAGTGCTGAATGTTACTATAAACCACAGCAGGATAATGTGAGATGCCTGTAAAAGGAATTGTGACACAAAAACATGAAAGAACTGAGTGTGCATTTAACATTTACAGTGTAAGTCATTTTCTATTGCAGTGGAGAACCTCATAAAGAATACATGAATGAACAAACTCAGGGCAAAATAAGTCTTTACACTTACCCCTGCAGCTCCTACTAACTTCCTATCCTGAAATCCGTAAGAATGCTGGAACGTCACCTTTGGTAGTGCAATATAAACACATCAGTTGTGTTTAGTGCTAATACATAACATTAGTGTATTTAACCTCTAGGTATTAGGTATTTTACTTATAATTTTTTAAAATATAAATGGTGAATATGTTTGGGATATATTCTGACAATATATTAAGACAATTAAAATCTACTACAGATTATTCAAGCGTATTTTAATTCTGCATTGGGGCACAGTTAGAAAATTGAATTAAGATACATAATTGAAACAAACAAATAAAGACTACTATTGTACTATATAACTGTCAAATGTCAAACATTTATGCTTTGGCTACTGGAAGAGAACAGTCCTGCTCTTGTTTGGTTGTGGCTACATGACCTCAATAGGATTGTAATGTGGATACAATTCTAAGTGAGGAACAAGCTAATTATTGTGAGTGAAGACTCGATGTGCAAGTGTAAGAGCTTGGCATTATGATTTGGTAGAGAATAGAACACGCTTGGAGGAAATGAGATGTAGACTGTGGGAGACATCTAAATGTGTTAAAGTGAAAGTAAATCTAAAAATTATTTAATAATCATTAATATGATAATTTAACAACACACAAAAAATGTTCCATTATTGCACTACCACTGAGTGATTTTAAGTAAGGGGTTTGCTTGTTGCTTTAAAGGGTTTGTTCATTCCTGTATTAATTTAGAAACATTACACAAACATATTGTAAAATAAACATACATTTAGATTCCCAAGTCTCTTACTAACAGTTCATACACACATTCATTCCAACACAAACATCTTCAAATCAAACATCTAAAAATAAAATTTCCAGTTGAACAAAATAAAATGTTCCACTTCGAACAGACCCTTTCCACTTATTCCAAATCTGAAGAAATACATGAATGCTTCAAAGAGCTTTTTGCAATCAGAGACTTGAATAATATTGTATGCGGAGGTATGCAGTCATCATGGCAGGTCTCAATATGAAATTAAACTCTTAGGTGCAAGAAAATCTGAAATACTTCAAGAAAAACAACATGGACAATGTTAATTGCTCATTTAATGTATTGATTTTTATTTTATTCTCTATATTATTAATAACAGACATCGCTTATTACTGAAAGCTCGGTAGAAACAGATTTCAAGTGTAAATATAACACCTGGTGTTCATTCTTAAGAATAACTTTTAAAGTATGATGTTCTGATCACATACATTTGTTTATTTGGTGACAAGTTTATGTCACTGGAGCATAAAGACAAAAGATCTATATAAATATATAAGACAGTTTGTCCAAAAATGGATGTAGTGATTTTGCATATGCATTGTATCAATTTCTGATCTGTAATTCCAATGTGTTCCCAAGGTTGTGTTTTTGTTTTCATATTGTCCACAATGTTACTGTAAATCAGATTTCTAACACCTTTAATTAGAGATCAATTTAATACAAAAAAGTTTTTTGAATTTCCATTTAGTTACTTTGACATTCTTTGATCTGTGCTACTTTATGCTTAGAAAAAAAACATTAAAATATTATTAATATTATAAATATGAAAGAGTTTTTTTTTTAATCTTTTCTATTTTAAATTAAATCAAAATTGTAGCAATGTTTTAGATGTAACACCTTTTTAGTCTGTGCATATTGCCTTAGTAAATTAGATCAAGACTATGGCCATCAAGCAGGTCTCTAGTACAGAGCAAGTGACAGTCATATATTTAGCTGCGGTGTGTGTATGTGGATTAATATTAAGAGGAGTTACTAGAAAAATATGATAAAGACAGGTAATCTAGTTAAATTGGTTAAAAGATTTCCTTTAAACTTTTTGTAGAACCCTTTTAATTAAATCTATCAAACAACTGACTGAATGTTTGTATGTTCCTATCAATGTTTAAAATCTCAACTAAACAGGCCATTTCCTTTCTTTACTTTTTTGAAAGGATATAATTTTGCTTTATTTGCCATATAACTAAAATACTAAAATGCCATAACTAAATTAACTTTGTGAACTTTAAGATGTTTGCTTGTGTCATATTCTTAGTTATACAGTTATATACATTTACACAGAGATATGCAAACATGGCAGATGTAACTAGTTAAGGGTTAGGGTTACATTTTATAAAATAATTAAATTACATTGATTGTAATTGGTGCTACATGACTTTGGGGTCATCAAGATTCATTTACTGTTTTACTGAATTATTATTTGTTAACAATTTGTTAATTTAATACATTTATAGAACAAGAAAACCCAATTTACAAGAAAAACTAATTATACTATTCAAATATAATAGTAATTTAATAAATAGTATTATATTAGTGCTATTACATAATTGTATTTATAGAAATATATAGTACTCCATTTTATATAGTATATACTATATGTAATATAGTAATACTAACTATATGTAATACTATATAAAGTATACATTAAAAAATTCAGTAGTAGTCTATCTACAAGATTATTGTTTGTCTGTGCTATCTATTCTGACCAGTTTTTAGAAAACAGACAATGACAAATAAATATTAACTTTACTGTATTTCCTACTATTACACAAAATTAAGGCAGCCATGGCTGAAACAGAAAAATCTAAACAAAAAGCAGTTATGGACCTAATTTTTATTTAGTAGGTTTATTAATTTGAGACCTGCCACTGTTGCCTGTTAAATTTAATGTTGAACACATTGTGAACAACCGCAGCAATTTGCTGCTGAAGGACGAATTGTTTGCGTAACCAGAGAGACAGAAGCATTCATTTTTTCTTCACCTCTGATTTGCTTATTTCTATTCTGATGTCACATATCTCCTTCCATTTGTTGAGGCCTAACACATAACTTGATAAGTGCCAGTTCTCAGACCACGCTTACTCGTAACGAGACTGAGAAGAGACTGATTAGACCTGTCCTACACATACGTCCTAGAGTTAGTCTACAAAAAACATGGAAATTAAACAGGAAAATAAATATACAACAATTGCATTGATTTAAGGGCATAATTAAGCAAAGCATGCAGGTCAAAAAACAAAAACTAGATCTAAAATCAAAAGCTGTTTCTTTTGAAACTTCTAGGTACAAAATGTCCTATCATTAAAACCAATCACCGCATGAAATACCTCAACAGTTTGCCAGTGTGTTGATACTGAAGGGAGCGATAGTGAGAACGCTCCTAATGCCACAACAGTGCAGTTTCGTTGAGGGAACTTGGAGTGAGTCAGCAGTGTCTATTTGGAAAGCTCTCCCCCTTTTCTAGGATTACTTGAAAAAGTCAAGTCATTTCGAATTCAATAGCTGCAAAACATTAAGATTTTCTCTAGAATTTTGCGGTAACAGTTTACAAAATGCATCTTCATTTCTCGTCATCATGTCACTTTCATAAGGTCAAAGGTGACAGATGATTCAAAAAAGAACATGTTTTATCATAAGAATCATATAAGGGTAAATTCTGCAGGCGTCATTGTAAATACAAACAGTTTCTCTCTGTGCAACAAAGTCGCAGGGTAAAAGATGAAGACATGTTATTTAAGTGGTAAAACAAAATACAGGCCTAGTATAATGCAAACCCTGTTGATATTTAAGCATGTTTTTGCTCTTCTACTCTTCTAAACTTCTCACTTGGACCACACGTTCTCCAGACAAACCTTTGGATTGAGGGCTTTGGCAAAAGAAAAGAAAAGAGAAAAAACATGCACAAAGAGTGCATTGTGAATCTGATACCTTCTGCACGGGTTCCAGTTGTTTTAAACTGGTATTGAATACTAGATGTTTTTTTAGACTTTTTAATTCCTGGCCTATTTGTTTTAAGTTTGTTTTATGTTATAAATGACATGACCTCACTTAAACTTCATCCAATCAATATGAACTCGTATCATCGTATGGATGTCAATGGCTTGTTTGAACATGTTGGTCACGGCTCTGACATGACTAGATATATTTTTTTAAATAGGAGACTTTTGGTGTTGATATAGTGAGATTAAATGACGACTATGAAAATGTATCATTTCAACTGGATATTTTATCTCTAATGTCCCAAGAGATTAAATGAAGCAAGATAAAGATGAATATGCATTAGCCTAGTTAAGAACAACTCATTAAGAACATAGCAACAGGAAAACCTTTAGGATTTCTGGACAGGCAAGTGTGGAATTGTACATCACAAAGAAGAAATCTGTATAATCACAAAGAAGAAATAAAAGCAAGAAATGGCCAAATGAACCAAAAATAGGATAAAGCACATTTTTCAAACATTCAGACATGTTGGAGACTTGGTAAAAAATGATGCACTTGAAGAAACATTTTGGAGAGTTGGAGAAAAATTGATATGTCAGTAATGCATGAAAACAATTATCAAGATTTAAATGAGATTCAATGACTGCAGCTAGGAAGAAAAAAGTAACACGGTCAGTCAGTCCATGTATTCAGTAGACAAAATGATCAATAGACGAGATGGCAAAATCTTGTAGCTAATACAAGGATGTTTTCAAGTAAAAAAATTTGGGGTAGGCGGTTAGCAAAGTGGTTTTACTTTTGCTGTCACCTCAAAGTACTTATTTCTTTAAAAGTGAGTTTAAAACATAAGACTAAATAAGAGAAGGTCTTCTTTTTCTTCTTAGAATCCAAATACTGTTTCTTCCGGATCCAAGCAGGTTATGTCCACATTGCATTGCAATTAATGTGACTTGAAGCAACAATCTTCTGAATATCACTGATGTTGTTGTCAGATCTTTAAGAGATATTGATGTAGTCTATATTGCAAGTAGGAATATGCAGCTGAAGTGTCAAGAGATTGCATGACATGACTTCTTCAGAAAGAAAAAGTAACCGGTGGATTTGTGTCTCAAGAAATTAAGTTGAAGCTAGTGGAGTTCAAGATAAGTCTAGAGGGGAGAAAACAGATAAAATATCCAGTTTGGGTAATATCCAAATATCCAACTTCCTACTTTATATGTACCAGATGCCGATAACATTGGCGATATTACTGGTGTTTATATCGAATTTACAGTCAAAGCAAATAATTTTATACAAAGAAAAATTTACCAAATTTGAGATTTATAGAATTTTAGGATTGTTTTGTGATGTTGACAGTTAAACTCTAAATGTATTACCTGAGATTGTTCCCAATAGGATTTAGTAATCCAAAAGTAATTTTATATATATATATTTTAATTATTATTATTAAAATTATTATTAACATTTTATTTTTAGACAAATCTAGAAGAGAAACAGTGTGGTTCTCATTTTAAGCTTAATGTTTGAAGACTTAAACAAATAAAAGCCCAAAGCCCTCTCTCCATGTAATCTCTTACCTGGGCCCTACATAAAAATCCTTTTATTTAAAACCTTCTGTTCTGCTTTGAATTGGATAAATGTGACACACTACAGCTGTCTTCGGGAATTTCTGTCTGCTTTAATACTGCCTGGAGCTTCAGTGGCACTACCACTTTTAAGACCTTTAAAACATTGCTCATATTGCCATAATAAAAATAAACATCAACAATCCTATTCGTCTGGTTGCTAAGTGCACATTTCATCATTGTCTCAAAAGCATTTCCAATTGGACAATAAAAACCACATGCAACAATATACATAACCTTTATATTCCCAAACCCATGTTTCTTTATGATAACGAATGCCACATTATTAATCAGCCTCCATCACAGATGCGTTTTAAACTAATAAAGGTTTATCATCTAATCCAGTTAATGTGGGTATAGCATACAGTGTCTGTATGTGTTGAAAGTTAAAGTGAGAAGTTTTTATTTCCTATTGCATGTCTTTGTGTCTTGTACATCTGTCTGAATCGGTTTACGTGTAGGATGGGACCACAACCACAACAATCCGTTAAAACTGAACATATTACAGTTAATACTGTAGCAAATCAAACATAAATCTCGCTCTTATGAATCACATAACCTGGGACAGATCGCTAAAATCTTTCACATTTTAATGGGCATATGCAAAATTTTGATGAGTCCCAAATCCCTAAAGTTATATATGCATGTGTTTTAGTTTTTAAACTTATTTTTTAAACATTTAAATGAATTTCTACACCTCCCACAATCCAGTCACAGCTGCTCTAACATTTGCCTATTTTACAAAAACACAATTTCGAGTGTACTGCTAATTTAAATAGCAAATTAGCCTCAAATTCAGCATATGTCAGTATTGCAATTTTTTAAAATTAATGCAATTCCAGTTATTATTTAAAATAGGGCAATTTTATTTATTAATAGTCTTATTTTAATAAACGGCATTACTCTAAATTACATTAATGTGTTAACATTGTGCTTGGACAGAAGCTGAACATAACAATGTGGCATTCAAATAAGAACAGCAACAAAACCTGGTATCAAATGTGTAGATCTTTTGTTTTGCAAACTTCATATTCTTTAGACCACAAGCATGCAAAAACACATGCAAAAAAAACATCCAAGGGCACCAATTTATCTGATGTTCCACAGAGGACATAAAACCTTTACTTTTACCAACACATGAAAATTTGTAAACATTACACAACACAATTACTGTTAACTATATTGTAGTACAATTTATTTTTATACTATATCACATACACTTAATTTAGTAAGTTAAGATTACAATAGAAAGCTTTCCACTTTAATTATCAATTCAGTCAAAAGCTATTTAGTGGCAGTTCAGTAAATAATGGCTGGTTTTATGAATGTGCCTCTGAACAACATCCGATCAATTATATTTATTATGTTTAACATCATTAATATAATATGGCTGATAAATTAACTGGCTCTCCCAAGTGACATTTCTCATTGTTAGGACATATGAACTGGCAAGAGTGTTCAAAATCAACTCTTGCCTTTCTCTAGAATGAACAACATGAGTATTTATGAGCACACAATCACTCAAGAGCGCATGCTGGACAATTTATTCAAGTGGTATTTAAGACCAAACACCCCGCAATATGTTTACTGTTATATACCAGAACCAAATCTTAGGACGGTTGATTTGTTACAAAACTAAATTTGTTTAGACAAGAACACTGAACAGTTTCTCTCAGAATCCCTCTGCAAAACAGTCAGCAGCAAATTCTTTTCATATATAAATTATAAATAATTTTTTTTATTTTATTTTTTTTACAGAAAACTAGTTTAGACTGGTGATAGTGATGCTGATAGTGGTCCACTTTTTAAACTGCTTTGACTGAAAGAAAAACTATTACAGAATTCATGCACAGGTCAGTTACGACAGTTACGGTTCTTGATTATTATTGGTTGACCTGTGTTTGAAGACATTGTAAATTACTCTATAAACAAACACCTGTGACATCATTACATCACTGTCACTGCGTTTATGAGTTGGGGCTCGTTGCTTTATTACATCACAGTAAATGAAGGTGTTTAATAGGCAGCCCTCAGATATTATTAACCGGTAATCTGAATTGTGCAGCTAGCGATAAGATATTAAAACTAGGGACTGTTCTTCGTTTCCCATTTTTGACGGCTTTAAAATCTCGATTAGTAAATGCATTGCAAATCATTTGGCTAAAACATCAGACAATGAGCTGTGTGACCATCTGCAGAGACATTCTGAACACTGTACAATTATTCCTGACACCACGGGGTCGAAAACTGTTCTCATGCTGCATTTCTGCATATCGCCTAACAAGAGAAAAGCCCCTTAGCAACAAAGAAGAGTTTACAGAAAACTATAATGGCTGTTTGCTTTTGAGCTATGAGGAAATGTGCAAGAGTTTGCAACCTTGTAATAAAAACACATTTAAAATCAAAATATGAAGGAAACAAAAAGGATATATTACCTCTGCACTTCACAGGGGATTATAGAAGACATGATAGAAATCATCATATTACTGAATTCAAATACATTTCACATTTAGCCAAAACCAAGCCAATAACACCAAATCTGGCAACATATTAAAGAAGAGCTCCATCAAAACACACTTCAAAATGGACATAATATAAACTGCAAGTTAACTTCTCACTGTAAATCAGATAATGTTCACACAGTCTGCAGGTTTATGTAGTTCAATATTGTTTTAAATGAAGATTGAGTCATTCTTATAAAACAATGGTGGAAAACTTACACATAATTGATCTTATCATTGTAAACCCAACAGAAAAACTGCCCTGTACTGTGTAAAAAGACAAACCAATTTACTATTTACCATGACCATCTAAACTAGTTTTAGACCTGGAAAACTGGGAGGGAAATTCTACATTAACAAAATAACGGTACCAGTCACTTTGATATAAGTAATCAGAGATAAAACTGATTTATAGTTCTGGTTTAAAACCTGATTGGATTGTAACATTAAAACAGTGATATATGTGTATATAACTGTTAGGCTAATTAATTATATTTCTTAGAATGATTATGGTGACTTAATAATCTTTTGTGTCATTCTACCTCCTAGGATAATGCCGCTCATATGTCTTTATAAAGAAGGCTCAGGAAATCTCAAGATGATTTAACTAAAAATAACTAGTGGCTTGCTCCCATATTATCTTGGCAGTGGTGGAAAAGTAACAGTCACATATGTTTAAGCTTTGATGGAGCCCTTCTTAAATGAAGCACCAGTGAGGCATTTGAATGAATGTAGAGGACAGAGAGAGAAACAGTTACTTTGAATGACCTCTGAGCAGCAGTTAGATAAGACTTACTCTGCCTTGGCTCCCTGGACCAGGAGGGTGTTAATACAGTCAATGCTACCAGCACGGGCCGCTTTGTGGAGGGGGGTTTCTCCCACATAGTCCTACAAAACACAGAGAGAACAAATAAGTCTGTAAGACGTCAGGTCACTTAGGAGGTTGGTAGCTAATTCCTGTCATTAAACATTGCCCTACCTTTAACAAAACTAAGGTACACCACAAGGGGGTGCAAGTATAAGTTAAAACACTTACACTGTAAATGCCCTTGTGGCCATGCACATTTTACTTTTACTTTTAAATTCTTTAAAAGTCTTGAATGTTTTATCTTTACATCTTTGCTTTCAACAAACAAATGCTGTATATCACTAAAATTATATTATTATTATTATGAATGAAAAACAACAAAATTGTAAATATATAACAAGTTTGCCTAAATTACATAAGTGTTATTAACAAAACAAATAAGACACATGACATGGTATATTGACTACCAAACAAAAAGATTTTCCCCTTACTGTAAAATAAATGCTTAGTGTATCACCATGTAACACCAATAACACTGACAACCGACTCAAGCCTAGTATATATGTAGAAGGATGTGTTTTTTTGCCACTAGTGTTACCAACCAGAATTGTGGTAATAATTATGATTGTTTTCAAACAGGTCTTCTAAACACCCACATCTGTGCACACAACACACTCATGGTGAAAAGAGACACAATGTGACATTTGTATTTACTTATATTCTCTTAATTGAGTTGCAGTGTGTGATTAAAGAAATATCATATGGTCAAATAACCATAGACCAAGTAGTGCCCCAAAAATTGCATCCCATCAAGTGTGGGACTACTTTCTTACATCACAGATTCAGAATCTACAGCTGCTAGATGCCTTAAAACCTCCATTACCAATTCAAAAATATCAATAGTATTTTTTCAGTGGTAACTATGGCAAACTGATACAAAATCAGTGCTGTTCTGGAGATAACAAGACATTAAACATCTCTCATCCAATCAGATTGGACAACCAGTACCAAGTGTTGCATAATACTATTTGAAGTGCAGAATAATAATGGTTTTCTGGATTTGTGATTACATCAAACATTACTTTTAAGCCATGATGTAATACTCACAGCAGCAGTTTCTTGGAGCCATTTCACATTCAGCAAGTATAACCACAATTCTGAGCGTATCTAATGAGATTATACATGTTTTTCTACAGCACAAATATCTACCACTGCCCATATAACTGATAGTGAGAGTGCAATCTCTCTATCACAACCCAGCATCATCATTTATTTAGAGTTTGTGGATCAGCCAGTTAGAGCAGTAAAGGCACTCTTAACAGGAGGCCTGAACCTCTCACCCTCACAGGAAACTACTGAGACAACCTATAAACGATCCGCTGAGCATTACCCAGCCCTTTCAGCAAAAACTGTGATTCATGGCAGAAGAATGTAGGTCAGTCTCACGCCCAGTAGCTTTTTTCCCTGGCAGGATTAATCCAAGCAGTAAAAGACAAGACTGTGTATAAGAGATCAGTCGAGGGGGCAGGTAATGTCCTTAAATGATTAATGCTGATTCGCTGGAGCTAACGGGATGTGAAACATGCCTATATTTGGAGAACAGTAACACACTATTGGTTACATAACAATGGCAGAGTAATCTAATTGCTCTGCAATAAAACACCAATGACTGGGAATGGAGAATCTACGAAAACAAAAAGTGCTCACACGCTAAGGGTGTAATGATATACAAAAACGACTGTTTGGTTAATATCATCAACGGCTTTGGAGCCAGTTTGGTTTGCTGTGGGGACAGGATTCATGGCATGGCACCAGCAAAGCTAAAGAACACTAGATTTACTTTTAACTTCATAACAATAATACTTACAGGTTGACTTGTAGTTGTTGTAGAAAGACATTAAAAACTGTCCCTGCATTTTTAGGAGGAGTCAAACTTTATCAATAGCCATGTCAATGCCCACCATAGTTCTGTTAAATATGGGCATTTTAAAGTTGTAAAAATGTACTGAAGATATCAACAGATTACCTCCAGATAGAAAGAACCTAGTTTCTAAATCAGTCATTTATCTTGGAAAAGTAACATGTATATAGTGTATGTGAAGTTTTTCCTTAATTGTTAATTTGTTAGGCTGTATGATTACATGTATTGGTCCTGCATTGATCCAGCTGGTTTTCATAAGTATTTAAAAATAAAACCAACATTATGTACCCATGTTTTTTTTACGACAGCCTAAATGTTAAATGATCATAATGCACCACAATTATGACCTATTTTTAATGCATTAATTATGGGATTTGACTGTTTGATTCATAGATTAAGTATTTCAAATTGATCAAATACATATACACACATTTTTGACCGTCTTCTGGTGGGTTTCTTAATTTTAGACAAGTTGGTTACAAAATTTCAGTTTAAACAACTGTCAAATAAGTTGCAGCACACAGAGCACTTACGATTTTATTTAAAATGATGGCTATAAATCTAAAGATAAGATCTATCACAAAGAATTATTCTTAAATGCAAGTTTAAAAAAAATTCAAAACAGTAAAACTAAATATAAAACTAAGTTTTGACTCTAAATTCTGACTGGATGAGCTGCATTTCTGTTTACCTGCACCTGTAACCACACATCAATCGTTTTCTTAATTAATACAGCAATTACAACAATCATCCAATAACTCAGCGTGTTCTTACCTGTTTGTTAAGATCAGCCCCAGCTTGCAGCAGCCAAAGCAAGCACTGAGGATGACCTCCGAAGGCAGCGATATGAGCAGGCGTCTGGGCAAAGCGAGAAGTCACGGAGTTCACGCCACATCCCACATGCACTAGACGCATAACACAGTCCAGCTGGGTAACACAGAGTAAAAAGTGCCTTTAATGTCTGAATAACACGTTTTACAATGGCTGCAGCCCATTCAAACATTTAGCCTATTAGCCCATTCAACTTATTAAAAACAGGTTAAGTATGACAAATGCCAAATTTGTTGATTTTAAGAATCTGTTTTACACTATTAGCTTAAATCAATTATCAAGACACTAGGTACAGTTTGAACCTGAAGCAAGGAGAAGCCATATACATCAACCAGACAGACACGTTTATCAGTTGCCGTCAATAGAGTAAAGGTTTGGCTGGTTAACCATTTAGCCCCTGTTTGTAGATGTCAGACTAACCATTCTGGTGACATAAAGCATCCTTCCTCACTGACAGCCATTTAAAAGCATGTATTCTAATAAAAAAACATTTATAGGCAACATACAGTATTCATTGCAAATACTTTATTGTATAAGGGTAACGTTTTTGAGGTATTAAAGGCTGCTCTCTTTTGGACATGGGTCATGTTTCAGGGTAAGAAGAAAACATCTGCACTTGACCCAATTTCTTCCGTTTAAGACGAGGTATTTACAGTTGCTTTACCGTTTCTTGTTCTGAAAAACCTGAAATTTCACCCAGCATCTTTCTGTTATTCATCTACTGCCCTTAAACGACTCGCCCAGACGCTCGTGTGCTCTTAAAACATTACACACACCCAGATAAAGCCCACAACACAGAGAAAGTGGGAGTGGCAGAAGAGCAGAGAGATTTATTTCCTCTTAACTATTTTTAGTAATGAGTTCCTCCCTGATTATGATTCAACTTAAATATCTAGTTTGATCAGAAACAATCAGAGAGTTGAAACTGCACTAACTTTTGTTTCAGAATCCACAATCTAAAACAAGATCAATAAACAAAGCCAAACAATACTATCCAGGCCAAGCATATATAACTGCTGTCAGTCTACTATGCTGCAAAGTTTAACATATTTGTTGAATTAACTTTATTTGCAGCTCCTTTCAAGATGCAATTTTTGTTCATTTTAAGCTTAAATGTTAACATGCTAATCCCTTTGTTTTGTTGCGCTAATCAAGGTCAATATTTCACATAGATTTCTCAAAACAAACCCAGGGGTTGTTACATCAGCATGCTAACTTATGCACATCTTGCWTTTCATCTGGTATGATAACCGCAAGAAATCCGAGAASACAATAGCTACGCAGCAGATAATGTAGAGAGAGAGAGAGACACACACAGAGAGAGAGAGAGAGAGAGAGAGAGAGAGAGAGAGAGAGAGAGAGAGAGAGAGAGAGAGAGAGAGAGACAGAGAGCAACTTTACCTTAGGCAAGATTACGTACAGATCTCGTTTCTGCAACAGACGTTATCTTTTGTATATGCCAAAACACACTAATGCATTACTAACTTTTACAGTCATTCACACAGCACGAGATTATCTTCGATTTGGCGCGTAAACGCACGTTTTATCTGACATTTTTGTGACCACGTTTTTGCTTTTCAGCACCAGCACGGGTTTCACAAGCTAAGCCTGTTAAAACCTGACACTGGAGATGCAGTCGCAGTCAAGCCAAATAGGAAAAAAAGGATCAAGCAACTCAGTGCGCAATTCACCCACTTTATGTATTTCAATTAACCTGGTCAGTTTAGGTCTATATATACATTGTGCTAATGTACACAATGCCAAAATAACTTTTTTTTGTTCTTACATAAAACGGCGAATTTATAAAGAAACGTAAATACAAGTAAACTATATAATTTAATAGATTAGTATGAGCAACACAATATAGTCGATTGCCCAATCTTATATAGACTGATCTCCCAATCTTTATAATCTTTTTCGTTTATACTGTGCAGTGCATATTTCGTCTTTACTGTAATTGTACGAGCAGATGGCAGGTCGTGTTGCATTGCAATTTCCCTATTACATTAATAAAGCATTAATAAAGAATGCGAAATGGACATACGCATACATATTACACATTAACTGATCAAAGGCACGACTAGTTATGTACCTTTCCAAAGTGTGCAGCCCAATGTAAAGGTGTCCACCCGTAAAACGAGTCTTCAACGGAGAGCTGATCTGTGCTACATTGGAGGAGCGCGCACAGCGCACCCACATCTCCATCTCTACACGCCCGATGAAGAGGAAAGCGAAGGTTAAGCACCTCTTCGCTAGAAAATCCAGACTCCAGCCCCACCGACATTAGTGCACCAGCTTTATAAATGTGTGAAACAGAAAACGACACGATAAACGACGAACTTGACAAGGAACGATGTTGTTAAATACGTCGCCCTCAGCAAACAAAGCCCATACAAAAAAGAGGCGGCGAGACGCACGGCGTGCCGTGCTCACACACTTGCGCACTCGCGCAAGGGCAAGAAACTTTGCGGGAGAAGCTCTCAAAACCAGAAACGGCTAAATTGACACTATGGATTGAGCTCACAAACGCACATTACAATATGAAGGTGTCTCAAAACCAGAAACGGATTTTACGTAGCTCTGGTGTGGAGTCACACATAAGCTGTCAGGACCAGGAACGGATTGCAGTCGCGCATGCCCACTAGAACAGAAACATGTCTCAAAACCAGAAATGGAATGATTGTTAGCATCTAGCGTGGCGCAAAGTAAGCGCGCCAAAATAGAGAAAGCTGCCTTTAACGTCACAATTCAATAATAAACGAGCATAATACATTATAAATATACACATATGTAATGTTGCATTACTTTAATTTTAAGTAAGATTACGTCAGCATGTTTCGTTGTATAAACGATCCGACTTCGCTTGTTAAAATATCGTGTCAAAGGAAATCTGCCTTTAAATACTACATATATATATTCTTTAATAACATTCATGAATAATAACAGTAATTTTAGTTTACGTTATGAACATATGTCAGAAGATTGTTCAGACATTTACACACAATGAGCAATAATGCAAAACAGACGCGTTCATAAGTAAAACTCTCATGTTAGTTTAATAGGTAAAATAGCAAATACACTATACACTAAAAGTGACAACAACTTCGAATGGTTTGTCCACATACTAAATAAGGATTTTAAGTTATTGACAGAACATAAGGTGTTAGACACCTTAATGTAGGGAGAACATCAACTATAATTTGTTTTACACTTAAAAGTGAACATTTCCAAGCCAATTAATAAATAAATTGCACCTGGCAGAGCAATTCATTCATATAGGGGGCAACAAGAAAATAATCTCTGGGTGGGTTTTCATCAATAAATCTAAACACATAAATATAAAACACACATCTACAGACTTATTTATACATATATATTAAAAAACAGTGTATGACATTTATAGAGGGCTTTTGCCACCACACAGACATGATGGTGGACAACCACTTGATAGTGTATTGCAAGTAACTACAAGAGGCACTTTAAAATAAAAAAAGAACAAAGAAAAAAAACTTAAATGACCAACAATGTACTTCACTTTTATTTATGAGTAGTGTTGAGATCCAGACCTTTATTTTTTTACTTTTTAAAACCTTGTTAAGCAAGTGGATGCATGTAATTTAGCTTTCAAACAACTTCTTGAAAGCACTGCTTATCTCCTGGATCATATCAGAGGTGGTAGTAGATCTGCCATGTTTGTGGAAGGCCTGGCGATTGCATTGCCTTGTCAGAGAGGTAGCACCGAATGCAGCTACCAGTGAGGGATTTATACTGGAAATAAAACTTACATTTAATACAGAGTTATATTCAATGAATCAATGAACAGCTTGAGAAGACAAAGCAGGTCTTACCCTTTAGTTGCATCTGGAGATGAGTTGAAAGCCCAATGGGCGAAGACCCCCAAAGAGCCAGACAGCAGATCCCCCTGTCCCCCACAACGGCGCCCACTGCCCTCTTGACTACAGGTTAGCACTAGATACAGCCAGGAAAACAAAAGTTATACAGAAAAAGAAACAGTACACTGGAACCTTATGAAGTGTTTTAAGAAAATGACTGACTGTTCTTTCCATCAGTAATTATGTCCTCCTCCCCCTTCAGAACCAAGGTCAGGTGACCCATAGCTATGCTCAGCTGCTGTGCCCTTCTCTTGTGGTCAGTGTTGTCCAGAGGCTCATGGTGCTAAAAAAACAGTTTGATTTAGCCAATATAATGTACTTGTTTGCCTATAGGAGTTTCCATTACGGTTTGCACTTTTAAACTTAGCCTTTTAAGTACAGCTTTAAACAACCATCTGATCAAATCACATGAAAATGCAGATACATATTTATTGACATAACTTTCCAAAGTATCTATTTTTAATAGCAAGTTACAAGATTATACAAGACAATGTAAACAGGGCCACGGTTGTAAGTATAAATTACATTACATTAGAACATTGAAATGTATTAGCATATAATTAACTCTCACCATGGCCTCATACAGACGACTGAACTCCATAATGTTGGGTGTGAGGATTCCCCTCTGATATCCTTGAATGACTGATGGTTCTTTCGCCACTAACCAAAGTCCATCCTGGAAAGAGGCATACAAAGAGGCAATACATTCGTGTGCAGTACTTCATTTATAATATCCTCAAATAGTTCGCTGACTTCCTATCTGCCTTTTTAGCAACTGTTTAACACAACGTGTTTTAAAACAACTGTTAAACTCAGATGTTTGGTAAATAACTGATGCTTTTGTCCTTAGACTACCTGTGTTAAACTCTACAGGCTTCTAGAGCACGGTGCTTGCCAATGTCATGGGTTCGGTAAAACATAAGGCCTCAATGCACTGTAATTCACTTTGGAAGAAACTGTCTGCCAAATGCATAAATGTAAATCTATGGTCAGCGTTTAACCTTATTTGGCAGACCATTCATACACCATGAACACATATTTAAAAGGCATGCTTCAGCTGTCAATTTCCCCTAAATCTATTAGCAAACATCACTACTCACAGCATCAATGATGATTGGGATGCCTCTGAGTTTTGATCTCTCTATAATCTCCTAAAAAGAAAAAAAATCATTGTACATTCATTGACATCATTGTATTCAACCAACTTTAATTCCAAAATTAATTTATGTGGAAATGCATAACACTGGCAAAATTTCCAAAAAAAGTGTTTTACTCTACTAGTCAAAAGTTTGGACACTTATTCTTTGTACTAGAGAATTTTCTACTTTTCTAGATTTTAAAATGACTGTTTTAGTTTAATAAAAAAAAGTAACAAATGGAAAATGTTGTGAATGGGAAATATGTTGTGAAAATTATTTATTAAATAATAAACCAAAA
>JAZGTK010009177.1:0-17511 GCA_036877625.1 Ambastaia sidthimunki | reverse complement strand
CTGACCCCTTTAAGCTGTTTACAGAGTATAGGACTGTCAGCACTCAATGATTAAATAAATTAGTGACATTTCGTGAGGAAATAGAAAAATTGCCCACAGCACATTTAATATCTGTTTTGAGAAAGTAGAAAATTGAGACAGGCATGTTCGCAGTCAGTCGCATATGTGACGTCTTGAGGCCCTGACTGGAAGGTGCTGTGCAGTTCATCATGGCAGCGAACAGCAGCAACAACATGATCGGTAAAAGCGGCGGCGGAAAGCAGTCAACTCCCTCCGCCGAGCAGGTAACGGGACATCGGCCATATTAATGTAATAAACTAACATCTTATCCACATTGCGAGCGAGTCACGCGTTCCGTTACAGACAACAAAGCTGTACGTCTTGTCGTTGATTTGGAGAATAAAGTACTCATGTCTGCAGTATATATGCGTGATCTTTATAGTTGGTGTATAGTTGCTATGCAAAAATGCAAAGCTTCGATCTGGTGTTATAAAAATAATGAAAATGCATGAACCTGAACAAATCGGGGTGGTTTAGGGAAGGTGAAATAAGTCTTCACTTAAAAGGAACTAGTGCAGTCTCAGTAAGGAACCAAGTTCACGTCAGACACTATTCCTGCCATGTAACGCACATGGAAGACCTCATTTACTATTAAATAAGGGACATAGTGACAGTGATTAATACTGATATACAAATTTAGCATGAAAAATGGTAAGTAATTTCTCTGTTGATTTGTCAATTGCGTATTTTGTGTTTTATGATCTTGAGAATAGGTAATTTAGTTGGAAAATAACATTTGTTTTTTTGCTGCCCACAGTTAATGTGTGTCCTTTGTGTTGGTACTAGGTGGTGGCAACTTTCCAGAGGATGCGTCAGGAGCAGCGCAGTATGGCCTCCAAAGCTGCGGAGTTTGAGATGGAGATCAATGAACACAGGTGTGTTTGTGTGTTGTCTCCAAATTCAATACATTTCTAACTAGGTATGGTTAGTTCTAGTTATGCAGTTAGTTTTAGGCTGATGCAGATAGCAGAAATCCTGCTATCAGCAGTTTTAGTGAAAGAGCATCAGAGCATTCTTTTCCCAGAAAGAATGTGAAACATGTTTGCAGTTTATGCAATTTTCAGCTTGAAATATATTTTTATATGATTTACATTGATTTTACATATTTAAAGCATTGTTGTATCGCATAAAACTTATAAATTTAATAAGTTATCACATTTTTCTTCATTATCGTGCAGCCCTAGGACAAACACAAGCATCTTTTTCCATTCCAGGTCTAATGTAAATTACTTTCTCTCCACAGCCTTGTCATTGACACACTAAAGGAAGTCGACCCCTCACGGAAGTGCTTTCGTTTGGTTGGGGGTGTGCTTGTGGAGAGGACTGTCAAAGAAGTTTTACCTGCTTTAGAAAACAATAAAGAACAGGTACAAATCTGCTGCTAGATTCACAAATTTGGTACATTTTTAATTCTTGCTTAAGTAATAAAATATTCCTTAGACCACCTTTTATGAAATTATAATTTTTGTGTCGTTCTTTTACTGACAGATTCTGAAGATTGTAGAGTCGCTTAACACACAAATGCAAACAAAAGGGCGAGAGCTGACAGAATATCGTGAACGTTACAATATCCGATTAGTTGGAGAGGACGACAAACAGGGCAAAGCAGATGCCAGTCAAGCCAAAGAAAGTGAAGGAGGAGGATCTAAAGGTGGCGCTGGAGTCCTCGTCTCGTAGTGGATGGTCTTAAGTAGCTGGTTGTCAGTTTTGCTTGTCAGCGCTGTAATGTCTGAAAGATTTAAAAGGCATGTTTTGACATTGTCTTAGAGATGCTAGCCATTATACATAGAAAGTGAAAGTCTTTGTTTCAGTTCAAACTTTTTCATGCAAGATTTGTATATTCATAATATTAGAACATCACATTCAATGACTGTCCTGACCACTAAACATTAACATTAGTTGACACTAGCAACATGAATTCATATCATAATTTCTGCTGTTTGAGCGTTTTGTTAAAAACAGTTTAAGTTACTGTTAAAAACATGTTGAATTTTATTTTCAATTCATTGACGTGTCATGTCCAAAAAATTGCAGGAATTCATTAAAATTCAAAATGCTTGACTCTGAATCTGAATGATCCATTTTTTTGTGAGACTTGACTTTCACTTTCTTCTGCTCTTGGGAAGAAATAATATTTAGCTGTTGTCTAAATTACAGTGAAGACCACTGACTGCCTCATGCCAGGACTGTTGAACACAACCCCTCTCGATCATTTATTATGTCACAGCTGTAAACCAGTGAATCAAGCCTTTTTATGTTTCACGGTTGTTTTTGTTTATTGAATTAAAAATCCAAAATTGACCAAGTTTTTGTGTTGTATGCTTATAATATAATTCTCACAAATGTGAATTTCTATTCAGTAAATGTTATAAACATGAATAATTATTGTGCAATTTTAAAGATTGAATTAATGAACAGATTTTGCCAATGTGATGTGGTATGAAAACAGACACTTACATAATCTAAATGACTTACATGAGAACGCACCTATTGTCATAGAATAATAAATAGAATTTATTGATACTCCATACCTGAGTATGCCTAAAAACATAGTAGTACATAAAACATGATAAGAGCAGCTCATAGAGGGAGTTTCGTGTATGTAATAGTGTTCCCAAGAATTATAATTGTAAGCAAAACGCTTTTCGACGAGGATGGGATTCGAACCCACGCGTGCAGAGCACAATGGATTAGCAGTCCATCGCCTTAACCACTCGGCCACCTCGTCTTATGCACGCTAAGCGTTTTCTGTGTGCCAAATATTTGATATTTTTTAATTAGTTGCTATATGTACGTTTATTTCTATTCATTGTTTACGGGTTTGTTTTCTCGATCATGACAGAAAATGCGTAAGTACAACAGAAATATCATGCACAAGTATAACGTAACACTGGTAAAGTTTAATTAGAACATTTTATAGAGTGTTTACGGTAACAAGGACGGTAAACACACTTCGAATAAACATGCGCCGCCATGCGCAGTGTCTGATCTTCACGAATGCTCTTTCTTATCCACGGGCGTCTTTTTTATTCAGCTAAACATGTAACTCATTTTCCGCTCAATGTTTTTAACAGACTGCTTTTTATTACAGCTCGTTGCAATGCCTGAGACATGCAATGCAATGCAATGCCTGTTAAATGTCTGCTACATACACGAGGGCTACATAGCTAAACTGAGCCGCCCTGGCAAACCCTAGGTGGTTTGTTCTTGGAGCATAACGCTTTGTTTCGAGATCCATTTATGCGTATTGACTTTAGGGTACCAAGTACTGTAATGCATTTCTCGAAAAAATGTTCCGTGTTTAAGGTGGTGCTCAGTGCCCTTCTTATTGTTGCACTGTTGCAGCTTTTATATCTGTCATTCCTCTCAAAATTGCATGGGAAACAGCAGCGCTACAAGTATTCGGAGCTCTTCGGCTCCAGAAAGAGCACACAGCAAGAGAAGAACCCCAGACGAGAACATTTCAGATACTCATTGTCTACAGGTGGTATCTTCGATGCGAGTGGACAGTATCGTGTGTATAAAAATCTGATCAAAAGTGACTTTTCGACCAATCAGAAGCCAGACGCAGATCCGAGATCGCACCACCTGGCTTTGGCCACGCATACAACGATCAATAACCTACATCACTTAAACTCATTGTTGGAACGCTGGCAGAATCCTCTGTCTGTTGCCATATTCGCCCATAGCCAAGATGTTAAGTTTGCCACTGCCTTCGTCTATGCCATCAGCCTCTTTTGCCCTCAGATTCAAGCTCTGGTGGACTTCCATCTGGTCTGCCACTCAGGAGAAATGGCTATTTTTCCAGAGCACGACAGAGAGCATTTTGCTGGGCTTGAAGAGAAAGGGTGTCCTGGTGTCTTTGCCAAGCTTGAATCCTATCGAGACAAGTATAAAAACTACGCTATCGGTGGCAATGTCTCTTACCCCAACAATCTTCTTCGCAACGTGGCCCGTAGTGGCACAGATGCTGCCTACATCCTGGTGATTGACATTGATATGATCCCCAGTGCTAATCTACACCACCAGTTTGTGACCATGCTGATGAGACGGGAACCAGCTGTGGATGAAGTTCTCGTGCTTCCTGCTTTTGAAATTAGACACACTCGCAAATTGCCTGCCTCAAAATCTGAGCTGGTGCAGCTCTATCAGGTTGGGGAGGTGCGGCCATTTTACGACGAACTTTGCCCTCGTTGTCAGGCTCCCACTAACTACTCCCAGTGGATCAATTTGCCCAGCAAAAGCTCTGGGCCTCTGGAAGTGGCATATACCATAAACTGGGTGGACCCATGGGAGCCTTTCTACATTGGGGCACGTTCAGTTCCTCTCTACGATGAGAACTTCAGGCAGTATGGCTTCAACCGCATTAGTCAGGTGAGTGTGTGTGGGGATGCTGACTGTAGCAGGAAGAAGACATGCCTGACCTATTAGGTATATTGTAATGTTGCAGGGCTGTGGTAATAATGGATTATAACAATGACATGCAACAAAGCTGAGGATGATGTGGAACACTCATTCTGGTGTTACTGAGATGACATTTATTAAATAATACATACATGGGTGTTTCTGTAGCTCTACAATAATAAAAAATATTCTAATTTATATAAAAGTTTAGTGGTCAAGGTTTCAAGTAAACACTGCAAGTAAGAAACTGGAAAAGTAGAAGTGACCCAGTCACTAAAATTGAACAAAATGAGGTCTGAGGCCAGGGACAATGGGTATGTGAAGAGAAAGAGGTCTTTTTTTAAATGTGGTTCACATGATGGTTCTCTAAAAGAGGCTATTGTGTGAAAACATCAACATGGTTATGTGATCTTCCATCATTCAAACTTTTGCCTGGTTTCATTCAGTTACCTTCATATGGTTGTAAGACTCAATGTTATTCCATTTATATACTCCCTTATTTACTCATTTTAAACTTCTTCTTTTCTCCTCAGGCCTGTGAGCTTCACATAGCAGGTTACAGATTCTCTGTGGTGAGCAATGCCTTCGTGGTGCACAAAGGGTTTAAGGTCCAGGGAGAGTTCCACAGCAGAAAAGATGAAGAGAACCGTAAAAACCGCCTCCTCTTCCGTAGCTTTAAAGAGGGTCTAAAGGCCAGGTATCCCAACTCACCTCGCCGCTGCTAAGAAAACGGTTGTTGGAGATGTAAAGTTGACACTATACTGCAGTCGAACTGTAATCACTGTCTGCCAGAGCCACAGAAGAAGTCTGGATTTCATAGCTGCACAAAACTGGAACTAAAAACTTGTCTGTACAAACTTACTGTTGCAAAATCAAGAAACAACACAGGACCAATATGTTGCTCCTGATAGAAACTGTAGTATTTAATTCATAAAGTTTGGGGACACAATCTTTCAAGCTTTCTTAATCCTACAGAGCCGCATGAAGATTGAAATTATATTGTTTTCTTTACTATAGCTAAATTATGTTTTTGTTTTCAATAAACATGTCTGGGTTCATATTAATTTTGAGAGCAACAAACAAGATTATTTTCTATCTTGATGTCTTCTTTGCTAATTAGTTTATTTATTTTTATTGCCAAGTTCAGTCTTGCTTTATAGCAGTGTTTACTACACCATTTTGCCCATTTTGGTACGTTTATATGTACACAAATTGTGTAAATAAGCAGTAGGTAGCTGCACCTTTATTAAGTAACAGTAAAGTAAAATGTGTGTGTGTGTGTGTATGTGTGTGCATATATACACACATATACATACACAGTTTGGGTGCACTCACACTAGGCATGGTTGCCTTGTACTATGCCTGAGTGAGATTGTGAGTATACCTGAGTGAGATTGTGAGTATACCTGTGGTTCTGCTTGAAGAGGTGGGCCAGGGCATGGTTTAATTGGGCTTGGGCGTGATTCACATGTAGTGTTAACTGCATGTAGGGTGCTAACTGTGCTACCATAGCATGGTTATTTATCACTACGGCAACATACACCTTCTATTACTACCTGGAAAGTACATTTTTTTAATTAATGTAATTTATTCAAGTATATGTAGGTAAAGCTGCAAATTGCTCCAAGTCGGCTGTCAACTTGACAGTCACGCTCGGGCAAAGTTCAAGACCACCATGCCAAGTGTGAGTACGTCCTAAGAGGTACTCAAAGCATTACCTAGTTGTGCAGCTATTCGATGTTGTGACTGTGTACTTGTGTTTGTGAGATATTTCATAAAGATCCAGAGCTAACATTTTATGCTAATAATGGATCTATAAAGATTTGATAACACTGATGATACCTACATAGAGAATGTAAATTTGTTTTGATTGTATTAGTGTTTTAATTATTTTTGATTCGTGGATTAAAGGTAGATAAACATTGAGCAAAATTAGATTAATGCAAGAATTTGCTGGTTGTAAAGTCTGTAGTCAACACATGGTGAGCAAATACATTAGAAAAAGCAATACTCTGTGTTACAGATATTTATGTGAATTGTAAGAGATGTTATGTTTAACACTAAAAGGTTTGTATCCATTGACTTTTGTTTTGTTTAGCTACTTGAACTTGAAATGAACCGTTTATTTTTAAGTTTCTGTTTGCAAAATGGATTGAACTGAGTTTGTTTTACCATTAGTTTCTTTTAGTAGTAGTATTTTGCCAAAAACGTTTACCATAAGGACATTTCTGTTTCTTAACCGTTTACTTTTTACTTGTTGTGTATTAATGTAAGCATGAATTTGTTGATGTTTGAACACTGGAGAAACGCTGTCAATCAATGATGTTTTGTAGTACTGAAAACAAAATTGTAAAGGGTTTCATAATATTGTGACATCATATTAACAAAGTATACTTCAAAAAGTATATGAATCAAAACAAAGCTAAAATAGTTCATGTTCAACTGAACAAGACTTTTGTAAGTTATTTAATTCTGATATTGACATGTTAGTTGTATCCTGTTATAAATCAACAACTTTTTTTTAAATTCAAGTTTTAAGTTGTTTTTCTTGCTTGGCTAAGATTTCTTTGTTAGTCCAAATGTTTAGCACAGAAATCTCCTTTCCTTTGCTAATATTGATAGGGATTTGCTATATTAGCAAATTTGCTGGGAAACTGCAACACATTTATGTGATCTTGCATAATTGAGATATCAAAGTCAGTTTTAAAAAGGCGTGAAAAACACATTTTGTTGTTTACACTAAGGAAGCTTAGGTGACTTGCCACCAGAAAGTTGTGTGGGCAAGTATGGTGACCCATACTCGGAATTTGTGCTCTGCATTTAACTCAAGTGTAGACACACAGTAGTGAACACACACCCAACCAGCCATCCGTCTAACACGTGTTAGACCTTTGTAACACGGGCTGAGATTATGCAAAGGTTGTTGGGTGTGTTTCATCTGCAGCACTACAAATGTCTGCTACCATTGGCCAGTGCGGAAGATGTACAGGCGCGTACAGGACATATCAAAGTAAGGGTTGGGTCTGGGGGGAGTGCAAAGTAAGGGAGTGGGGAGAACTTTGGGTACATAGCTGGTCCAGGGTCTTAGAACTATATGAGAATCACCCAGGCTGAACTCCAACTACAGACAACCATAGGACACAAAGAATGTTTGTAGGCCCCCCACCTTCTCGATAGAAGTGTCATCAGAAAAGCCATCTTCAGACAAATGGCTGAGAGCAGCACCCCCTAGGGGCTCGAATGAGACCCTCTTTAGGCCTGCCAGGGCCATGGAGAGATCCCAAGAGGTCACAAAGCATGGTCTAGGAGGGTTTAACCACCTAGTGCCCCTAAAGAACTTGATGATCATGTTGTGCTGTCTGAGAGATGTTATTATACCAGACAGTGGAGACAGTGGAAAGTTACTGCTTCACAACATTGTCCAGTGACACTATTGAAAACCCTGAGATATAGACCATTCCCTTATCCCTATTTGTGAAGACAATGCAAACCCAACATATAATTTAACAATAAAAGTAATGTAGAATAACAGGTAGAATTAAATGAATATATGAAAAAAAAAGTAAACAAAAAAGGACAAAAAATAGGAAATGAAATGCAACTCAAATGTATGTCTGTACTCTCAAGCCAGAATTTCACACACTGGTTGCTTTTAAGAAATTCAGATGCTAAGATCCTTCAAGATGTAAAATCACACACGTTTTGTGTTATCCATCAGTGAACCAGCAGGAGGCACTAGTGCATAGCAGAAAACAAGCAGGGGTGTTTTAGGTGTGCGCTTGAAAACGCTTGAAAAACCTTCTTGCCCTGGTCTAAATGTAAAAGGCAGAGAAACCAAATGACCTGTGCGCAGATGACCTTCTAATACATTCACCACACAACGGTCTGTGTGAAGGCTTTTCCCCTTTAGAAGGTTACTACAGTAACTGAGACTTACCAAAGTAATCATAATCATTGAAAAGAAAATCATCTTACAGACAGGAAATATATTTTTACATTCTGTAAAACCACCCTGACAATTTTTGCTTCAGGATTTCACAATTTCAGCAAGAAAATCATCATTTAAATGCAACTCTCCATTAAACCATGGCTAAAACTTTAAAGTCCTGTGAAAATTGTCCACCCTGAATTTATCCTAAAACATTCTGCGATTTTACAAATGCCCCAAATGTCTGGAACTCATGGGCCGAGTTGGTGACCCAGTTATCACAGACAGTGTTTAAACTGCACTGATGAATGGTGCAAAATGAACACAATGTCTTCACTGACTGCATCAAATATGAGGCCATTAGGAAAAACTTTTAGAGGAAAAGTCCTTCCTGATTTCCACAGTGCAAATACACAACATAACATCATAATACAAATAACATCTATATCTTTCCAGGTCACAAATATACCTTAAACATTTTTATGTTTTTAGCATGTTGTCATGCTGTTGGTTTTACTAAGAGGTTATGTAGGTGCTTGCTGGTCCAGTCAAAAAAGAAACCAAATTTCTAATAAAAATTTACGCCTCAAACTGGGGCCGACTTCAAACTGAAGAGAGTGTGCCTGCGCTATGATGTCATTTTAAGCATGTTAAGCATCTTCAGTGTCTTGGCATAATATTTGCACAAAATCGTCGTTGTGTATGCGCCCCCTTTGGCTAAAGTAATTTACAAAAATTATAATAAGTTACCAAACTTATTACATGTATTGTTCTTATCATGCCAGACAACTTTTAAAATTACATTAACGCCCAACAAGAAGTTGGCATTTTGGATTGTATGTGGATTTATTTGTCAATTCATAGCACCACCAATTGGCAGAAGGAGGTATGTCACTTAAAACAGTTCTCCCAAATTTAGCCAAATCACTTTTAGCTTGGTCACAATAAAGGAGATATTAAATTAAATGTTCTGTTGTTTTCCTTAGAATTATGAGACCCCTTTTGTATCTGCTTAATAATAATAATTATTATTATTATTAGGTGTTCAGCCCCAAAGCAGCAAAGAGCCACATTGTATCTTTTAGTGTTCCTATTATTAGTAGTAGTATTTACCTATTGTTAGTATTTGTATTCTTCTTCTTCCGCTCATGTGTCTATGGCAGACCACAGAACCGTATATAGGAAAGTTATGAAATTTGGCACACAGCTAAAGGACAGTCTGACAGTCTGATAACAGCAAACCAATAATACCAAGTTTTACTCACGTTTATGCTTATAACTTTTGAACCTTATGGCCTAGAAACAAAATCCTGATTTCTTGGCTCATGAATATTTGTATGCATGCAATGCCATTTACTGTCAAAACGTTCCCCCAATTTAATTTTTTTGAAAAACCTGCTTTTTCGAATCTCCTAGGCTGTTTGTTCGATCTGCATGAAATTTGATTTGATGTGACACCCCTGACCAAAAAAGATTTTTGATTGGCCAATCTGTTCTCGTATAGCACGTCAACAAATTTGAAGAACACACAATAATGGATATAAGGCTTTATCTTGGCAACACTTTGGTGTATTGATACGAAACTTGGTATATGTCATCACAGACATGACCTGAGGGTGCATGCCTAGTGAAAGTGACAGGTTTTTGTCAGTTATGGTTACCCATAAGCGAAAAGTGACCTCCTCATTTAACCCATCCTTCGTGAGGAGTGAACACGCACTGCAAGTCGTGAACACACACACACCCGGAGCAGTGGGCAGCTATCCCTGCAGCGCCCGGGGAGCAATCGGGTCACAGTTTGTCACAGTGCCACCTTGTGGTTTAGAGATATGAAAAATAGCTATTTTTGCTAATAACTTTTAAAAACCTGTCTATAATTATGAGAGTGTCCGAGTCATTTGATTATCTATGGTCAGCAATTTTGGGCATTATTTAACAAACAAAATGCAGTATTTAACAAACCCAATTGCGTATCATTACGAAACTTCATATGGAATTTGTGTCAGTTGCTCAAAATTGTTCTCTTACACAATGTCAACAAATATTATGGCGTTCATATGCAATGGTCTTCAAGCGATATCTTTGCTAAACTTGCTCTGTTGGGTTTCTATACTGATTTGTATTCTCTCTCTTTCTCTCCTGTGCTCTAAAGAAATCTGAGCAAGGACGGCAGAAGGCATGATGGGAGAGGGGGTTGGTGTGGATAAGGCATTTTATTAAGCAGGTTTGGTGAGGTAAAGTTGGGCTTATCCCAGTGGCTTTGGGGAGCAAGGCTTATTTGGGTCACAAAGCTTTATGACACAAGCAATTAGCAGAAGTACTAGCAGGACAGAGGCGGCCCTCAGATTAGATGACTGGAGCCAAAATAGAAGGGTGGGCACTCCCTGTGCATCTCAGACAGCTGACCCCAGGAGGAGGTTTGGGCCAAATAGCTTGATCCAGACCAATTTGTATCTCTGCACACTCAAACTTGCAGTCTTGTGTTAGCAGACCCAGTAAACAGAGATTTAGGTAAAATGCTAGTATAATATAATATATATATTATATACTGTATATAATATATCAGGGTTCAGGGTCAACTTTAGGGGGGGTCAACTCCACATTAACTGTTTTACCTAATCAAACCAGGACTTAAAAGCTCACCCAGCTTTGAGACAGGGTTACCTGAAAGTCTTCACATGACTCTCAGTGGGGCTTTGAGACATGTGTCATTGGTTGCTTTGGCTGCCTATATTTTAAACTGCCTACATTTTAAACCGATCCTGCTAATACTGTGATCATGTGAAGGGCAGCTCTAATGAAAGATGACACTAAAACAGCAGGAGTGACTCTAGAGAAGAGTCAAGCAGTCTTATAACTGTGGGTTCATGGGATTTTGCACAAACACAGATGGACACACAGGTGCATAAATTAGTCAATGACACAACACATTAAAAAACTAGTTTAAAGTAGAATTTATAAAGTAGAATTTGATCCAAATTAAAATATGATTGGATTAATCTTATAAGCAATGTCCCTCTGTGCTGAAAAAGATCTAACCACTCCTAGAGAAAAAACACAACTAAATCTGTATTAAATAATATTACTTATGAATGGGTCAATATGTAAAAATGGGTATATGGGTATGAATATATTTTTTATTATGTATACAGACAGATATAGACAGACTATATACAAACTTTATACAACAGGACAACATAAAGTATTTAAATATATGGAAAGCTGTACAGATATCCTCCAATTAAGTGAGATGATTACAGGGCTATCCTCAACATTGTCAGCATTTGAGACCATTCGTGTTACACAATGAAAAAAGTACCACTTATTTTTAGAACAAACTGTATATTGTCTTCAACCTTTGGCCCACGGGGCATCTGGTCCAGCAGGCTGGTATGGACAGGTTGTTGTGGACAGAGTTTGTGGAGCAGATCAGGGTGCCTGGTGGAAGTCATACAGGCAGGCCTTAATGAGCATTAAAGTATTAGGTGAGAATAAGCCTTTGATCTAAGCCCTTTAGACTTTCTAAACAACTTTAGTAACACCTGTTATATCATGGAATCACCTAAGACAGAAACTATATTTTTTAACTGTATTCTAAGCTCCAATAAAGCTTTAAAACCTATAACATTTGCTATGTCTTGGCCAGATACCACTTTAGAAGTCAAGAGAGGCCAACAACAAACACAAGACGAGTAAGGATGTATTCATATTGAAGCTTAAATTATACTATAGAACATATTAAATTGTTTTTCTCCTGTATGAACTAGAGCATCCTAGACAAAGTATAAACAGTATGTTAAAAATGACCTAAGATCTATTTGTAAATAATGTCCCACCTACACCAATCTCACAATTTATTTTTATCAATCATCATTGCCCATCGATGTTGTCCTACATCAAGAATGGCAAAGATGTGCGTGAACAGGCAAGAAGCATTTGTGACTACGTTAAATTTTTAAAATAAAAATCACGTATCATTTGATGTATATATGATTATATGATCATATATGATAGCATATATGATTTTCATGTTTTTATCACTGTTGTGAGGGTAAAATCTCACAACTCATTTTAATGAGACACAATAGGATGTTTAAAGTTACTGTGATCTATCTGAAAGCTAGTAGGAAATTTGCCTATGTGTTAAAAACCTTTACTAATGAAAGAACATTTGTACAGGTGTACCCTGCTCTATGGCAAACTGAAGCACTGCCTGCTTTTGCATTGTGCCATGTCAGTGTGCCAGACATAATCACTACGACCAGCCAATCTACAGCTATTTTCTACAGGTGGAAAGGCTAATATTAACTAGTTCACAAGTTACCTTGGGTTTAAGTAAGCTAATCCATCCATAGTTAAGAGGTTTACTGTCTGGATGTTTGTTTGTCTGTTGGATTTGAATAGTCATACAGCATATTTATTTATGATTTTTTTTACAATGATCAAATATTAGACCTGTTTGAAATTCTTTACATTACCAAAAAATCTTGAAACTTGGCACACACCAGCCTTTAGGGCCTGTGTGTGTAAAATGATGCTGTAAATATCAAACATATATCAAACATACATGCACACACCTGTACAAAACTTGGTCTGTTTATTGTTCATGATGACTCGAACAACTTTTGTCCTGACACCCATTAGCCCTGCATAACAGGAAGTCAGCCATTTTGTTTTTTCTGAAAAGCGCATGCCATGAACTTTTAAATACTCTTTCTAGGAATGTAATGTGATTGAAACCTGGTGACCATCATGCCAAAATATTGAAGATTCAAAATGCGAAGGAATTTTTGATATCTCAAACAGTGTTGCCATGGTGAGGCTGTAAAATTATGGTGAAAAATGAAAACAAGAAGTCTTTAATATCTACAGTAAGCATTAAGCAATTGACATCAAACTTGGCAGATATGTTTGGTGTGGTGGACTAATGACATGTATATAACTATTGTGTGTTACGGTCATAGCGCAACCAACTGGCAACAGGAAGTGTGTCACTTAAAACAAACATTAAAATAGTCATTTAGTTAAGTCACTTCAGACTTGATGTATAACTGTAGTGACATGGTTGATGTAATGCTCTAAGAGGCGTTGTGATATCTTAAATACTGTTGCCATGGTAACAAGTCAAACTTGAAACTTTAAGCAACTTAACATGCTTGAAATGGCATGAAATATGGCACATACATCAAAGTTTTCAGCCGTTAAGCGTGGGCAAAAGCTTAGACATGTAGTGGGTGTAGTGGGAGGGCTCTGTAGTGTCTGTAGAATCATTTTATCCTCAGATAAAAGCCTCTAACCTCAGCCTAAACCTCAACCTTCACCTGACTGCAACCTTTATTGAACAGCCTGTATACTGATTTAACATGATTTGCCCTGGGAACACAATTAAGATGACAGCACATCTAGTCAGCCTACGCTCAGACACCTGCTAATAATGATCATTGTTTAACCAACTTGTTGACAGATGTTGAACCAGATTAATAGTAAATTAGTCTTCTGGAGGACTGAATAATACCCAGGCTACCTCAGGGACTGAATTGAGAGAAGGGAAATTATTAAACTTAAGAGATCCAAGGTGGCATTTAGCCTCCCAGGTGCTCAGACCTGCTCCAGGGTCACAGAGGATACAGTATAACCATGTCCAGATTAATTAAAGAGGTATTAGTCAGTCAGGATTGTGGTGGACTCTGAAGAGATTTAGACAACATGCATCTCAAATGCCTCCTCTGACATGTCCTAAGCACCTCATTGAGATAAAATCCCAATTAAAGGCAGTATACCAGCACCTTTTGGTCCAGTTACCTTCTGACAACATGAGCCCATATCATACTGTCAACAGCTCTTGAGTATATAAAACAATATAACTTTATAGACCTATTTAACCATATATGCTGGTGTGCAATACTGTTGAAAAGGTTAGGGAATATACTTCATATTTTATAACGTGGCTCATTGCTCATTTTCTATTTCTATTTTTAACATGCTAAACATGAGCCAACTCAAATTACTAAGACAAAAAAAAGCGCTGGGAAGCGCTGTGTGAGGGAAAGAAATAAAGAACACACATTTTTCTCTAATGATCATTTCAAATGCAGACATATCTGTAATCACTGCACAGCTGGTGTCTTTATCTTATGTTTTTGGTGTTTTTGTCTGGTGTAAAAAGGTTTTGTGACTCCTGAATGACTTCTGGTAAACAGTGTTCCTGTAGCTCAACTGGTAGAGCATTGCGTTGTGGGTTCGATCCCAGGGAATACAAGTACTGATAAAAAAAAATGTATACCTTAAATTCACTGTAAGCTGCTTTGGATAAAAGCGTCTGCCAAATGAATAAATGTAAACGTAGTTTTTAGGGTCGCGTTTAGTCACTATATTTAATACAACTAAAATGCAACTGACACATCATCTGGTGACATTTAATGACTTTTTAAGCAGGCTTTAGCTACTTTTCATGTAAAATAGTTTGCAACACTGACTAAGAGACGATTAACCTCTCCCGACCAGCAAACAGATGGATTTCAGACATGTCACAAATTTTGGTCACCCCTGGTGAGAGTACTGCACAGCTGAAGCAGTCACAGCTGGTCAGACTGTATAGTGTGAGCGAATAAATCATGAGCTTTTGGCTTTAAATCACAAGCGATTTATTCATACAGTCATACAGTGAAAGTTGGTATTTAACAAATACCTTATGGACATCACTCAGTGTATGCTCAGCTTTAATCTAACAATCTGATCCAGTCACTCACCTTCATGAACAGCAACCCCCCGATAAGTGGCTAATGACTGAGTCCTATAATCCCGCTCAAAACAAGCACAAAGATGCTAACAGAATCTCTCTATAAATAGGCTTGACTCCTGCTGCTCCTTCTTTGTTAGAACTGGCATCAAGAACCAAGAAGGTTCACCCATATCCTACTGAAAAATAAGACTAGTGGTACTCTATATAACAGCTCTTCAAATGAATCAGAGAGTTTTTGTTAAATTTAATTAGTAAGTGTGTAATTCACTAAGGAGAGATCTGCAGGTAGAAATCCAAGAAAAAGATCCAGGGGCACTTTTGGAGACGCACAATGGTGTTATAAAGAGACTTGCAGCTTTAGGTATCAACCCAAACCTGTTTACAGCTAGTCAGCTGGATAAACGCAATCCTAGTCATGTTTTCTTTACTGATGTTCACACCTGATCAGGTGGCTCGTGTCTGTGAGAATCTGGAGGAAACTGGAGATATCGAGCGCTTGGGGCGCTTCCTGTGGTCTCTGCCCGCGGCGGTTCCCGGTTTAGCCGGTGAACTTCTTAACCGCCACGAGTCAGTGATGCGAGCCCGAGCACTTGTCGCTTTCCATGGTGGGAATTTTGAAGCTCTCTACCAGATCCTGCAGAGTCACCGCTTTACGCAAGAGTCTCACGCCAAACTGCAAGACCTGTGGCTGGATGCACACTACCGCGAGGCCGAGCGCCTGAAAGGAAGGCCGCTTGGCCCAGTGGAGAAGTACCGCATCCGTAAGAAGTTTCCCCTTCCCCGAACCATCTGGGATGGCGAGCAGAAAACGCATTGTTTTAAGGTGAAAAAATTGCTCATATAAGAAGCTCAAGTTAACACAAATGGAGGTATGTGGGAATTGTGTACTGGCCACAAAAAGGATAAAAAAATCAATACTGTTTTATAGAGCTTGAGAAATGATGTCATTGAGCATTGCATTGTGGGTAGCGGGCACCATGTTTTAGGACACGCTCATCAGTACACAGGTGCAATAAACAGGGAAAAACAATAACAATGATTAAGTGCAAGATTTTATACAGAGAAAAGCCCAACAGATAAGGAAAGGAAAAAATTTGAAAACATTTTTAGAAAAAGGAACGGACTTGATCCGTCTGAACACAAACCATACGAAACGAAACTTTACTTCACATAGCCTTGTTATGTGGGTTCTTACTACTTGAATGCGACGCCTTACACCTGTTGTTTTGGCATTACAGTAACAATGGATTTTGAAATTTAATAGGTTTTAATTTTTTCATTTCTATTTAACTTGTTTACTTGCTGTCGTCAATGCTTTGTTATTTGCGTTCTTATTACTTGAAGGTTACACGACCACAGTTTTTATTTAACATGTTTTTATACACAAATAAAGAGCTACAGAGGTGAAGTACTTTTTGTCATTTGGTGGTATAGCAAAAAGCTTAACAAGATAGCGTATGTGCGGTTCTTAGAAAAATCAAGAAAATCAAACCGTTCAATTCATACAAACACAGAGAGATTACTTACAGCCTTGTTCTTTGTGTTTTTAATACTTAAATGTTACGCTTACATCTGTTGTATTTGCGCTACAGTAACACAGAACTTTAAGATCAGTTAGTTTTTACTTTGCTTTCTATTTAACTTGTTTATGTATTGACTTGATTTCCATGTAATATTTAAAGGTCGCAATGCCGCTTTACATCTTACACCTGTAACTTTTAGATGCAATGGGTTATTACCTATTTAAGTTTTGGTACACAAATGAATAAACACAGATTCTAAATATATTTTATCTTTATCTATAGATAAAGTGCATAGTGCCATCAGTCTTGATGCCACTTTTTGGCTTTTTCTTCACTCCAAAAACAAACAAAAAAATGTATTTATTTTTTACATTTAGGCATGAGCTTACAAAGATTTTTATAATAATGAGAAACACAAATCCAGTCCAAGTGTGTCCAAGATAGACCAGCACATTGTCCAGGCATATTTTTGTACATTTGTAGATCATAGGCTATGTGTCTCCTTGGCTTATTTATTTTGAGTGTGAGATCAGATAGAAGTAAGTAACAACTGCAAAGTCTATTTAAATCATCACCCCAGAAAATCAAATGAAGACGTATTGCACTGCATTCTTAATGCAACAATGTAAACTGTATTAAGCTTATTCAGGTTTGATAGCACACACAATGTTCCCAATGCATTTGGCTTCTGGCAGACTGTTCCTTAAGCCTTTTGAGCTGAGGACCACCTGTGGTACTTAAGCTTAGATGACTTTCTACCTTTTTGTCAGAATAAGAGAGATAAACTGTTTTGCAAATCTCTCCTAACAATTCCCTAAATCTGTAATTGTTTTTGCTAACCTGTTAAATGAGAA